>JAEMOT010003317.1:302746-316313 GCA_019297695.1 Apostasia ramifera | reverse complement strand
TGTGAAATAAAGTTTATATTTTTATTAAAAATTATTGAGTATGTGAAGTAAAATATTATTTTTTATATTAAAATTTGTGTAGAATAATTAAAATAATTTATTTATTATTATTATTGTTATTTTTTAAATTAGTACTATTTTGGAACTGTTTTGGTCCTCGCGCCAAACAGGGCCGTTCTTCAATCTAATGTTCTACCTCATGAGATATTGCAATTCGAGGCAACAAACCAAATGTATTCCCTCAAAATTAGCTTAGGGTTTGATATGTCATTATATTCGTTCCCATCGTCAATCAGCTTTGCAACAAACATTGAAGCTACTCATTCGATTACTATTAATACTCCATCACTCATTCTACTAATGATTCAAGATAGAAGGTATTTAGTTGAGCCTTGAAGAGTTCATAACAAGAGTTTCGCAAATCAATTTGTAATACCTTGAATTTTAATTAGCAAAAGTTTTGCATCGAGTTTTGGTTAAAATATATTTGATAGTACGTTATGGTACTATTTAACCCTTATAATTATTTAATAGCATGAAATTTGGGGAGAGGTAATTGTGTTAAAATAAATGAATTAAGAAACTATTTCTAATTTAAAGACCTTTATCAGGCGCACTGAACTATTTGGTTTTATTATAAATATTAATAGGATCAGATTAAATAGATGAATTTTTTTTTTTTTATTTGATTCAGCCTATTTGAAAATCCATTCATATTTCCTTAAATTTTCAAAATTTTCATTATTAATATCATCAAGAGAGAGAGAGAGAGAGAGAGAGAGAGCAGAGGAGAGAACTCTCTTCCCCTTCATATTCTCATACAAATTTTATTTTGTCCATTAATGGCATTAAAAGAAAATATTAAAATCTTCTCCTATTTATCTTCTCCAGCACCTCTCTTTTCTTTCCAATGGCAACAAAGAGTCAAAGAGCAGCCCACATATCCATCCTCTTCATCTTCGTCCATTTAATCTCTTTTATTCTCTTTCTTCATTTCTCTATTTCTTGTTTCTTCTTTCTACCTTTTGGCAGTTGAAAAGAACAACTACTACAGACTAGTGGAGCTCATAAATTGAATAGAAGATAAAACAAATTTTATATTTTTTAGTTGTTTGATGAGATAGCAAACTGTAAAGAGTGAGAGAGAGAATATCTCGTCTTTCATATCACCTATATCTTACCGGCGATGTCGACAAGCTAAAGGCAAACTAACCATCTTAGGAGAGGCCGGCAGCAACGGTAGCGACTGCGAGGGAATTGTGATGTGGGGAGGTGGGTGGTGTCAATCAACTGTGTACAGAAAGGTAGGATGTGAAATTATTAGATTATATATATATATTTATATATATATATAATTATAGATATAATATAAATTTATAAAAGGGATAGATAGGCATTGATAAAACTTTATATTTTAGAATAAAATGAAGGTTATTTTGTAATCAGAGGAATAAGGAGGAATTTGACAATATTGGCTTGTAAACTAATTGAGTCGAAATTAAAATAGGAAACCAACTCATTATGATTTATTTGATGCATGTTTTAGTTTAATTTTATTTTGTTACATGTTTTTGGAAATCTGATGATTTAATTGCATGAAAATGATTGATTCACTACTATCAAATCATGTTAACTGTGAAAATTATGTTATGCATGTTTGAATGTTTCGTAAAAATACTATTGCTGTTATGATATTTTTTTTAATTTATGAATTTATACGAATACTATTATATCATCATTGCTATTTCTAATACTATCCTATTGTACATTAAATAATTCAAATCATTAACTGTATGCTAACTGAAATTATTAAATTTTAACTATGTAGTACTTTAAATGTTGCTTATTCTAGCTCAAGCAGACTGTTACTGAATACCGTTACTGTTAGTTGTACTATGTTAAACTATTTCTGATAATTTAAGAATTTTTCATTGTACTAACTGAGTGGAAATAAAACCTCAATTGTTACTGTTCTTGAAAGGGCATGGCAACATTCTAAAAGTAACTCCAAGATCTTAAAAGCTGAGAAAATAAATAATTAAAATAATTTTTAATTATTTACTTAGTATGCACTATAAATTATTTACACTTATCATTGTATATTAAAATGTTGTTTGCTTTCATATCATGTTAGTAAAAATCTAAATTTGAAAAAACTTACCTCCTATTATTTTTATCGGTTCACTACAAACTCCATAGGAGTGTTTGTGAGAGGTTTCACCTAATAGTTGTAGACAAAGCTGTTAGGATTTATTATATTTAAGATTTAATGCTATAAAATTCTATTTAATACTCTGAATTTTATCCATATATTTTGGATAGTAATAAGTTTTAACTCTATAATGATCCATATAACAATTTAGTTTAATATTTCATTGAAATTCTTTAACATTATGATATTAAAAGCAATTACTATTAATTGTTAGTTGCGCTCGGCTTAGCTACTAATTCATTACAAAACTCTGTATTAGCGAGCTGGGCGCGACACCATTGATGAATACAAGTAATCTTCTACTGTAAATAAAGAACTCATCCGCTCAATAAAGATACTCTAATAACAATATTGTTAGGCATAGCTGGAACCAAATTCGAACAGGACCTATATAGAACACAAAATTAGTTTTTTTTTTTAATTCATGTTTGTTCCAGTCTACTGGAAGTAAACTTCTACTCAGTTCGATTCAAATCCTGAAATTATGGAATCTATTCTAATCGATTTGAATTCATGCTTTGCATGAAAACTATTATGGCACGGTGCGCACTAATTTTACGTGTTTCTTGGATATAGAGAAGGATTCCTCTCTAAATCACATTTTTTTTTATTAGCTTCCTTGTAGGGTTATCCTTATGAACTAGGACACACAAACTTATGTATGTATATATATAAGCTAAAATATGTGAATTCATAATGTTATAGGATTGGATCATATATTTCTGTAATATTTTTTGTAAAGAGTAAACTCAAAACTATGTACAACTATAAGACTGAACCGTATATTTCTACAATACTTCTTGTGCATGTCATAATAGATAGTTTTTTATAGAATGCTATATGTATAATCGACTGTAATTTTTTTTGCACACCACAATAATTGGTTTCATATATTAGTATACAATTAGATCATATACTTCGACAATATTCTTATAATATTATATTTGTGATTTTGTTTTGTTTGTTTGGAAAACTTTTTGTAGTTTTTTAAAAAAAATATATATATGATGTGAAATAAAGTGAATTAGTTATTTTAAAATTTATATTAGATGTAAAATAAAATAATTTTTTACTATTAAAGTTTGAATAAAATAAAATATAATTATATTTTTTAAATAAAATAAGTATTTTAATAATAATTTTTTTAAATTATAACTAAATTTTTTTCAACCAAACTGGACCTTTATAGTGTTAAAATTAAATTGTATAGTTTGATGGTAATGACTAGACATTAGACTATACTTTTGCAGAGAAGTTTAAATGTGCACAAATGCACATATGACTCTCCCTTGAAATTTGATTCAAATTGACTTAAATATTCTTATAATTTAAATTCAATTCACTTTAAATCATAATTAGACTACATAGATATATAATGATGAAATATGAATATATAATTATATACTTCAAAGACATAAACACATGCGCTTCAAATCATAATTACACTACATACATAATGTATTAATGAAATATGATTATATAATCACACACGGACATAAACATCTATTTAATTTACAATATTATGCATAACGTACATAATATTTATAGCTAACATTTAAATCAAAATTATGAATAACAATCGAATTCAAATTGAAACGGACTTATTCGATCACCTAGCAACAGCCCTCCGCACGTAAACTAATGATTTATTTTATTTGCATCTTTCGACGCGATTTATAAATATTGTCGAACAAATAAATTTCGAACACACCTGTTACGTTCTCAATCATATCAATATGTCATTAAGAAGAGAAAACAATACCCAAAACATAAAATAAAACAAATCATTTTACTGATTCATATAAACTAACCAATACTCCCTGATTATGTTCGTCCTCAACACTGAAAGAGATTTCAGCTCCTGCTATCGAAGACATAATATCTTGAGCAAAGTAAAAGCAACGCAGTGAGAGCATCAAAGCATTCCAAATCAACGTTCCAGATTCGGATTATTCGTTAGAAAGTCTATCACACGAGAGCAGCACTCAATAACACCCTTCCACAAAAAGAAAAAAAGAAAGGCCCAGGAGGCCATCAAACATAGTGGATGGATTATAGGAAGGAGCCTATCAGCTCAACAATATCTCAGCAGGCTGGGAACCGTTATCAATAGATGTTTTCACTGCATCCAGCACAGCCTGGGTTTTCCTGCTGATTATGGGCCACTTCCTCTCAGGCTTTGAGCCTGAATCTTTAATGGCACCGACTAAATTTGAGAACTCAGTGACCATCAGAGCCTCCTGGGGAAGATCAGTTGAAACAACATGCTTGCTGGGCAGTGGTTGCCATCCAGTAACAAGGTCAGTGAACCAAGAATCCGAGGCAAAAGTGAAGCCTGCAGCATTTTCTTCGAAAGGAATGATGAAATCAGAAAGGTGAAGGGCACCTTTTGATCCAATGACACTCAATTCCATAGTGAGGTGGGCAAGAAAGGAGCAGTGAAACGTTGCAATCCTTCCGTCTTCCCAAAGTAGAGATGCGCCGGATGAGACAACAACCCCAGCTTCATTTTTGACAGGGTGGGGAAATGCAATGGCAGTTTTGGGGAGTTCGTAATCATTTGCCCACAATGTTGCACGGATGCAGTACCAGCCAGCATCACCAAGAGAACCAAGGCTATCGAGGTCAGGCTTGACCCTGATGTTATTCTGGAGGAAATCAGGGTCTGCATAGAGGCTAAATGTGCTGTTCATCTGCAACAACCATATAACAGTGACATTTCATAACGAAGATGAGATTTCAAACTTGTTACCTACTCGTAGAAAGTGAATCGGAGACGCAAATTGATAAGAGAAGAAATGTCAAAGACCAGACAAGCAAACAAAAGTAAAGAACCAGAAAATTCACGAGAACAACATGAATAGAGTGCGTGATGGAAGATCGAGCTATATAAGTTTGTAACAAATAGTTGTGGCATCAGTAAGTTCCCCATCACTAATACTTGCTCACTTTCAACATATTATTGTCTCCTTGAAAAATATATTTCATGTAATAAGTGTAAATAATAGCCACAATGTAACAAGTCTTGTAAATTGCTCCATAATATTAGGTAATTCCAAACTGCATTCTAAAATCATTATTGAATTTGCAGGAATATAACTTTCAGGTTAACACAGTGTTAGAGCCAGAGATCTAAAGTGTCGAAGTCCCCTGCTATAAACAATGTGCTGTTTACTGCACAATGTGCTTTGCTTCAGCAAATTCAAAGTTTCAAACTTACAAAATTCAGAGCCCAACATTGCTACACAATGCCACAATTAACTCAACTAATCTCTGATAACTCAAAACCAGAAAAAGCAAACTTGTTCTTCATATTATAGTCTTAAATACATCATCCGATGTCAAACAGTCAAAGTAAATGGGACTCACGATCTTAATATGCATCTACAGGGAAAGATTGTATTCCCATAAATCCCACATGGACAAGCACGTTAGTCCAACATGAACAAATCTTCAGTGAGCTAAAGTGTGAAATATTATGATGGTCTCAGCTGTTACACTATGAGAAGTTCTAATATTTGCACAAATACAAGCAAGCAAAAAACCATATAAATCTATATCAACAAATGACGGCAAAGCCCAATATGAAACCTTGCCCAAAATCAGGAACATGATACTGTAAACAAGTAGAGAGTCAAACACATAGAGTAATGCTTCTTAAAAGACAAATGCCAAAACAATAAAAGATAATAATGACCTACTAACAATTTAGAAACATCAAAAAGAGCGCAAAGTGGAAAATACCTGATTCAGTAAGAACAACACCTATGAGCTAGTCAAGCTGCCCAAAGTAAAAAAAAACAGACTGCTAAAGAATAAGTAGACGCGTAAGCTGAAGACAAATAACTCGTAACTGAAGTACAAAACCAGACTCATTATGAAAGGCTTCAAGTGGAAGTAAGGGATCAACTTCGGGGAGATCTTCTCACCGGTAGTGAGGATCTCGATCCACACTGGCCTCAACCAAGCTGCAAACCTTGACTTCAAAGTCGAGCAACTTAACATAAAGACAATAGTTCTCCATGCAAAATTGGAAAAGAAGATATACATAATGTAACCTGAAGGCTTCAAGGTGAAAGAAAAGGAATATCATATCTGCCAGCTAAAGAACAATTTGTACAAGTTGAAGTAAGCTCCTCAGTAGCAGTACAAAATGTTTAACTTGTCCATGGTCAAATAAGCATATCGACGAACCAACTCAGATCATTGTGTCCATGCAGGAACAATAGAGGCATGGACTTCATGTATCTATTGTTATATATCAACAAGATGTGACCATCCAAAGAAACATTGAAGAAATGAAGAGCTAACAAATGAATTAAACAGTCTTTGATATAAAGGACTTGAGTCCTTCGAAGTAGATTTTAGATGTGAAGACTCGGAAGGATCAAAAGATGAAGAAGCACTAGTTGGAATAAGACTATTACATTGAGAAGGATCTCTAAAGATTCAACATGAACAAAGTTAAGCTAATTGCCACTCCTCTAGCAAGTCATTGTTGGACTATCCACTAATCAAACATGACTAATAAAAATAATAAAAT
Organism: Apostasia ramifera; assembly: GCA_019297695.1. Taxonomy (NCBI): domain Eukaryota; kingdom Viridiplantae; phylum Streptophyta; class Magnoliopsida; order Asparagales; family Orchidaceae; genus Apostasia; species Apostasia ramifera. The sequence continues at coordinate 309,558 of JAEMOT010003317.1, read as the reverse complement.
AAAGTTCAAAATCCGCACTCATGGTAATAGCAAGTATGATGTACAAAATGATCTATACGATGCCTAACATTGCTCATGCTATCAGTGTCACAATAAATTCCTTCCAAATTCTGGGAAGAAGCACTGAGCAGCAATGAGACAGATACTCCACTATCTTTGAGGCATATCCAAGATGGCATTGTGCTTTGAAAAGGAGACGCCAACGGTTATTAGCTAGTCAGATGTAGATACGACTAGAACTATGGACTTGTGGAAGTCAACCTTCAAATATTTGATTACTATCTAATGCGGAGCAATTGCATAGCAATCAAAGCTGCAAAAGTACATAACACACTTGACGTCATAAGTTGAGTTGCTAACAACAACAAAATAGCTAAAAAGATGTTGTAGATGAAAAAACTACTTGAAGAATCGAGACACAAGTAAGACAAGTATCCCTTATAATGTGAATGTCAGGTGATATCCATTGGCGAAGAACTTGAGTTTCTACTCGAGGTCAAAGCATATTGAAGTCTGTCATCACTGGAAAAGAGACAAGCTCGAAAAGAAGATCCACACTGACAAAAATCAATGAATATGATGACGATGCATACAACAAGAACCAAACACAAAGTCTACAAGGCTACAACAGAATTAGACCTTGGGGGGGCTCGAAAGGAGAAGGTTCGTTGAGAAAACTTCTCGAAAAGGGTTCCTTCAAAAAGGTTTTTCGACAAGGCAAAATTGTCATCAAGGTCATAGTCGAAGAGACTTGCTTTCGACAAACATCCAAAATCCTCAACGAAGAGAAACATCAACCGGTTTTGAACCCAAGGACTAAAACCTCGATAAGAACACGTGTTTTGAAAACCTTAAAGAAGAAAAACCAAGAATGTGGATTAGCAATCCTCATATGAGGAAAACCTCCAAGGAACAAACCTTCGAGGAGTGACTTCAATATTCATGAAAATTTCTCTGCACTAGTTAATCCATTCACCAGGAATAGACTTTCTTGTGGAATAAAACATGTGCTTATAATAGGTGCAGAGAATCTCAAACAATTATGAAGTAGTGGCCATGTCACATTACCCAATTGTCATTGAATGCTACATCCAAACAACAATATGCAGGGAATTCTCATAAATCTAAATAAGAAACAGTTAGCCCTATTCTCCTGTTATAGAATTGGCAGATGAGGGATGAAGAGCATGATGCTACTGAGTGAGACATGCTAGAGTGAAGCCAGAGGTCTAAAGAGGGCATCCGAAGACTTATCATTCAGAGGAGAAGTCCAACATTAAGAATCAAAAATGGGGTTGATCCAGTCTTTGGAGATATTCATTAGAGAAAAAGATAGAGAAGATTTCACTATTTCCATCTTGGTAGAGAGTCTTTGGTGAAAAATCACTATACATCTTTGGTGAGTCACCAAAAAACCCAAATTATCATAATTTGGGCTAGTTTATTGGCAACTGTGGGTCTTAGACATTCCATGCAAGCACAAAATCGAAGAAGAGTGTTTCTGGATTTTCTCTTATGCTCGTTAGTTGAAGTGTATTGTCAAAGATTACCAAATTTTTCGACAATTGTGTTTTAGCAGACAAGATTGTCTTTCGAAGAGTTTTGTTTTCGTCTCCAACAAGATTTTGGTTCTTCATCTTCAACAAGGTATCGGTACAATATCTAAAATATCCAAACATTTTAATCAGAAAAAACAAACGGTGCAAGTAATAACGGATGGTTGATTTTCCATCAAAAACGAAGGAATGATGTTTGATATTACCAGTTTGATTTTGCCGAATCGATTGGGATCGGAGAGAAGCTCCCGCATCTTGGTGGTGCGGGGATGGTGCATCCACATGGTGCCGTCCATGAACTGCACGCCATTGGACTCGCAGGCCTCTAGTATCTGATCGAGCTCTGCCACGCACAGCGCCGTGGGCTTCTCCAGAAGCACGTGCTTACCTTTGCCGGCGGCGGCAACGGCCCAGCGGAGATGGAGACTCGTCGGAAGCGGCACGTAGACTGCATCGACCTTGGGATCGTCGAGCAGATCCTCGTAGCTCCCATGCGCGCGCGTCCCTTCCGGAAGGCCGTTGTCGGCAATGAAGCGGTGGGCCTTATCGACGGATCGGCTGCCGACGGCCACAACGGTGGCATTGGGGGCGAGCCCGATAGCCCGGCAAACCTTCCGGGCGATCTCGGCACATCCCATGATCCCGAAACCGACGGGAATCGCCATCTCTCTCGCTCTATCGGGATGCTTGTTGGCCCTATCTAAACCCCAGCAGAGAAAGAACGCCGACCTGCGACTTCAGGTGTATCCTATCAATACAAAGAATATATATTTATTATTTATTGAGGGCACGTCCATTTTTATCCCCTTATAGTTGAGCAAAATTACATTCAGACCACGTTTTTTCTGTATTATTTTTGTTTTTTGAAGAACGTTATTTCTTTAGAATTTTTACATACAAAACATGAAATTTACACAAAATTATATNATAATTTTTAATTGAAGTAAGAAAATTGATGTGTTTACAGTAAAAAATAAAAATATATATTAGTATTTAACTATTAATGAATTTATGCTTTTTATTTACATATAATATTATAAAATATATAAAATTATGAAATATGTGAAATGCGTAAAATTTAAATGAATATAGTGTAATAGTGGTAATATTTACGAATTGATGGTGAAATATGTAATTTCGTGTAAATTTCATATCCTGTATGTAAAATCCCTATTTCTTTATTTTGATACTAAAAATGTATTACGTGTCTTTCAACTCCGCGCCGCTAACGCTACGCTTTCCTTATAAATAATTTCAAACACTAAATTAATTAGATTTTTTATATAACACTTTGACTACATAAAAATCATAATTAAATTTAAATTTTAAAAATATTTATAAGATCTACCTAGCATTTATCAAAAAAAAATTATTAAATTCAAGTAATTAACCTGATAAGTAATTCAAAATTTAATAATAATAATAGTGTTATGCCGACGCTCTTTAACTATGTCAAAATATCATTTTTTAATTTAATATAAATTTTTTTTATAATTTTAATTTTAATATTTTTAATTTAGTATAATATATTTATTAAACAATAAATGCATATATCTATCAAATGATGAGCGTTGTGTAGTCTTTGCTTGCCCATATGGTGCCAAATAGCTTTATAATTTAAGATTAAAAAAAATTTCGGAAAAAGACAATGCAAGCTACCGGGTGACAGACAATTGTATCATTATTTAGATTAAAAAAATCTAAAATTAGCCTTATTTTATTCCAGTTAATCTTATCGTATATATAATTTAAAAAATAATTATCTACATGCCATATAATTTAGTTTTATTTATGCCTTACTCATCCATTCTTACTTAATTACGCTATCCACACCCAAAATATTATAAAATCTTACATATACATATTTTAACTTATTTCTATTATAATGAGTAATCATAATTTTTCAATAACCTAATTATAGTTAGATTACAAAAAATCTGAGCCGTTCATCATATTATTTTAAAAATATTTAAATATATTTTGAGTGAAAAATCCTAAAACCTTAATATTTAGGTGGCGGGAAAGGAAGGAAATATTCGCATCGTGAATTTATTTTAGGACAAATCAGTGCTTTAGTGTGGTATTGAGAAAGAGAAAAATATGTACCATTAAAAGTAAAAATATAATTTTAATAATTTACTAACAGAATTTTTTTTTTCAAATAAATTTTAATTAAGTTTTAACTCAAATGTGTGTATGTAAAATTTTGTAATATTTTGAGTGTGCATAGCGTAATTAACTAAGAATGAATAGGTAAGACATAAATAAAATTAAATTGTGGCATGTAGTTAATTATTCTATAATTTAATTATTATTCACACATGAAAACTTTTATTATATTTACTAATTTTTTTATATTGCTGCATGAATCACGAGTTGGCTTTTAATCGTAACTAATGTTATACACTTACAAGTTACAACCAATATGTTATATTAGTAGTAATTTAATTATGTTTAACTTAAATTAATTCTATAATAATAAATTTGTACTTGAATCTAATACTTTCGAAATCACAACTATTAAAATCAGATCAAAATGGAGTTCCGGTATATCAAAATTGGGTCTGAACCAAAAAAATCAATTCGAGCATTTTAATTTAGGATGTAAAATAAAATTAATATTTTTATTAAAAATTATTAAATATATGAAATAAAATAATATTTTTTTATATTAAAATTTATGTAGAATAATTAAAAAATTTTATTTATTATTATTATTATTGTTCTTTAAACTAGTACCATCTTGATCTTGATTTTAGTCCTTGCGCCAAACAGGGCCTAATTCAACTCGAGTTTGAGCAAGCCGAATTACATTTGCAATTAATATTTTAAATTTTGAATAAACTTCAATTCAAGCTTGCTATTTTTTATTTTTGAGTTAATTATCGAGTTTAATTCAACTTAATTATAAATTATATTTTTCTATAAAATTATCTATTATAATTATTAGAAATTTTTACACACATGCCACACAAATCTTCATGTATTATATCACATCTTTTCTTCACACTTTATAATATAAAATTTATGAAAAAAATGTGTGTGGTGTAATATTAAAAGATTTATATGACATGCATGTAAATGTCCCTACTTATTAAATATATTAAAATATAATATTATAAATCTACTTTTAAATTTTACATGTATTTATAATATCATCTCTTTTATATAATTTATCATAATATATTTATATACATAAATTTACCCAATTATATTTTAAAAAATTATCAATATATATATTTATATATATATATCAAGTTAATTTTAAATCAAATAATATACAATCAAGTTTCAAGAGACTTTTGATTTTTGAATAAATATGCCACACCACTGCTCAGAATCTATATAATAGAGAGCAAGTTTCGTTTACACTGATGACACTATAACATTCTAAATAAAAGTTAAAAAAAAAAATTAATTCAATTTTAGTTATAAAAAGTGTTTGGTTCAAATCTAAGTTTGCTATAAAACTAATTTGAATTGAATATAATTACACCCCTTCTAACATAACACGTTCTACGAATGCACAAAATAATAGCATATATAAAAAGGCCAATTCGACAAGAAAAAATGCACAATCACTTCTTAATTTTATTGAACAGTATTTAAATTTTTTTTTTTTGGCAATTGTCTATCAGTAGATTTAAATTTTTAACTTTTGAGGAATTATTCCCTCAAAAGTTTAAAATTTAAATCTACAGATAGAAAATTGCCAAAAAAAAAGAGTATTTAAATACTGTACAATATAATCTAAATATATATATATATATAATTAAGATACGATTACTGTATGTAGAGAAATTTCTGTTAAATTGGTACAGCTCTATTGAATTATGCACAATATGCTTTATATGTAATAATAAGACCAGTGATGATACGTTGGAACAAAGTCTCTAATGTGTTGTGTGATAGAGATAAATTTTATAAAACTGTATTAAGATCAACAATAATATATAATGTTAAATGCTGACCTATAAAAAAAAAAATATAAATAAAATAAGCATTGTAAAAATAAAAATGTTAAAATAGATGCGTGAGTATATATGAAAGGATAGAATAAAAAATGAGTATATTCGCAAAAAAATAGAGTTGCATCAATTCAAGATAAATTTAAAGAAAGCCGACTTACATTATTTGAACATATAAATCGTAAGCTGGTTGAAGTTTTAGTTAGGAAAATCAAATTATTAAATTTTCCCCAAGTATAAAGAGAAAAAAAAAGACCAAAGAAGACATGAGAAGAAACTATAAAGAATAATTTTACTCACTTAAACCTAAATAAGAATTGCTAATTGATAAAGCGTAATAAAAATAAAAAATTCATGTAGCCGACATCACCTTATTATTTCATGTTTTATATGTAGTATAAAGTATATAAATTGATCTCCATACATAAAAGGCTCAGAGGAGGCCATTCAAATTTAGGGATTTACAATGCAATGAAGGTTGAGCCTCTGGCCCAGATGCAATTATCGTAAATTTAATTTTTTTAAAAAAAAATATTTTTATGACAACTTAAAAAACGTTAAACCAATAAGCACCCCAAGGTTTAACACGAAATATTTAAGAATTGCCATCCAGTTAAAATTACATAAAAGAACGAAGTTACAATTTTCGCTGCAGATTATGAGCTCTTTAAATACGATAGTCTTCCAGGTGCCGAGTCTTTTGTCAGAAAGCTCTCGATCTTTGTTAATGCCTATGACAAGAAAACATATGTTAGTCAAGATGGCGGTAGGAAAAAATTATGCAACCTCGATCAATTCAAATTGGAAATTTCAATTTAGTTTTTTTACACTCAGTTCAATCTTTTAGTTTTTGTTTTTACTTGATTCTTGTGAAGCCTCATTAAAATATTCAAATTTATAGGTTTGTGAGAGATTTAGATGATAGATTTGGTAGTATTTAATCAAACCAATTGTTGTAATATCCTTACCTTTGGCCGCAAATGGACAAAAAATTATTCTAGTTGTTTAGGAGAAAACTAAAGTATTGGTGTTCAGTAAGTTGTAGCTCACAAAATAGACTATGCAAGCTCTACATTGTGTCACCATTGTTAGTACACTAGCCATTGTTGGCTAAATCTAGACCGCACCTTAGTTCACCATAAGATAAACTCTTTACTATGTGATTTGGAGTTACTATAAGGTACAAACGAACCATTGTAATCTACTGATTCTTATCACAAGTACAGGCGTAATATGCAGTATCTAAAACTATACTTTTTAAAGGTGTCTTAAAAACAAGTACAGATTG
>JAEMOT010003317.1:260971-294417 GCA_019297695.1 Apostasia ramifera | reverse complement strand
GAGGCGGCGCGTGACGGCGCGGCTGCCGGATCTGGTGGAGAGAGGGAGGGGAAGGGTATAATGGTAATTTTGTATATTTTTTAATAATAAAAAAATAAAAAAGGACCCAGATGATAATTTTTGAAAACCTAGGGACCCGAATGATAAATTTTAAAAATGTGGACCTGTGTGATAATAACCTTTAAACTCAGGGACCTGAGTGAAATTTGCCCAAAAAAAAATTAACTAAAAAAATTATTTTATTTTTTAAAAAATAAAATAATATTTTATATTTTATTTTATATAACTTTCAATATTAAATAATCACTTTATTTCATATTTAACATAATTTTTTATATAATTAATTTACTTTATTTTCATAATATATATTTTTCAAAAAAAATTTAAAATTTTTTGAAAAATTATTTTTTTCTTTCAATCAAACAAAGCCTCGACATAGGCCTTGTTTGGTTCGAGGCAATTTTTTTATCCAATACAAATTTTAATTATAAATTAACAGCTACCTGTTTGTTTGTAAAGTTAAATTTAACAAAGTTAAAATTAAAATTAGATAGAAATATTTTTTATTAAAAGTTGTGAATAATGTGAAATAAAATTAATTATTATGTTGAGATATGTGAGGAATGTGATATAAAGTTAGTTATTATGTTGAGAAATGTGAGAGAAGTGATATAAGTTAGTTATTATTTTAGTAATTTGTATAGGATGTAAAATAAAGTTAATTTTTAATATTAAATTTTATGTATAATGTGATATGTCTAGTTAAAATTAAATCAAATTAGTTAACGGCTAAACAAATGGAGCCTAAGGTCCTGTTTGGCGCGATGATCAAAATAGTACTAGTTTAAATAATAATAATAATAATAATAATAATAATAATAATAAATAAATAAATAAAATTTTTTAATCATTCTACATAAACTCTAATATAAAAAATATTATTTTGCTTCACATACTCAGGCTCTGTTTGGCATTGCTGTGCTGTATAAAAAAGTGTTGTACTGTATAGCGGTATAAAAAAGTGCTGTTGAATAAAGCTGTTTTATACGTTTGGTAAACTACTATTAAAAGCTGCCATCAAAAGCAGAACTGTTTGATTAAACTGCTGTGCTGTCTAAAATATTTTTATTTTTGATANATAAATATGTATATTTTTATTTTACTATATTAATAATATTATTTAATACATTTTTATAAAAAATATAAAAATATGAAAATTACGTCAATTGCATATTTGGTTTAATGAAGGGACGCGAGGAAGAAAATGGCGGGAAAGATTAGGAAGATGCGTTCAGTTAGAGGAGATAAATAATGTTAAGGGCATTTTTGTCCATAATTAATTAGTGCACAATCACTTTTCCAAAAATTTTGTTTTTTAGCTTTTCTCTACAGCTGTTTTTTAGCTTTTTGATAACTGAAAACGGTTAAATAGCTATTTTACCAAACACAACTTTTATATTTTAGCTATATAAAAAAGCACTTTTTAATACCAAAAACCTTTCCCAAACTCAATAATTTTCAATAAAAGTATCAACTTTATTTCACATCTTTGAACAAAATATTCAAATAGAATATTTTGATTTAGGATGTGAAATAAAGTTAATATTTTTATTAAAAATTATTGAGTAAGTAAAATAAAATAATTTTTTTATATTAAAATTTGTATAAAATAATTTTTAAAAATTATTTATTATTATTATTATTATTATTATTATTATTTAAATTAATACTATTTTAATGGTAATTGCATCAAACTGAGCCTAAAAATGCCCTTGCCTCATAGTTATGAACAGCTTAAAAATTCTGAAAAATGTCCCGATTCTTTGATCTGTGTGGCAAGCGTTGTCATATGAACTTCACTCGTTACAGTTGGGACGAAAGAGAAGGATCTGCTACACGTTATCCCTAGATCTCCCACCCGATCTTAGCCATGGCGGGCTGGATTTCTTCCAAACTCAAGGTTGCTGAGAATCTCCTCCAGCAGATCGATCAGCAGGCTGCGGAGTCGCTCGGAAAGGTCGATAAGCCCCGCCGATCTCCCTCTGCCGCTGACCTTACTAACTCTTCTTCTTCCTCCAAGCACAGCCAGCCGCCTTTCGTCGTGGAATCGTCTCGTCCGCCCCCCAAATTCCCACTTTCGAAGAAACCAACACCATCCCAGCTTTCTCCGGGGCCGGGGCCGCCGGATCTCGCTAAGGTACCGAATCATCCTTCCCTCTCGTCCTCTTTGTCTCTGAAACCTACCCCCGATTCCGCTGTCATCGACTGGACCGAACTCCTTAGCTCCCCGATCCCAACTGTCCCAGCGACATCCCCTCGGTCTGCCACCGGGGTTGGCGTGCCACGCCTATCGCCGCACAGGGTCGTGAAGAAGCAAGCGAATGCGAAGAACGGGCAGGTTCCTTCCGGCAGAGTAGCCAGCCCTTCTTCTTCACCTTCATCTTCTCCTGCGTTTTCATCTGTGAAACAAGATCGCGGTGACGATAATGAACCTCACCAAGGGCAATCAGAGAATCTGCGCTTGCGGCAGGGTGAATCTCGGGTGATTACCGATGATGGGATGCATGAAAGATTTGAGGATGTGAATGGGAGCACAGATAACGTTGCAAAGGAGAAGACTGATCTACGATCCCATGTCCCGGAGAAGCTTCCTTCAGATAGCGATAAGGATTCGGATCCTGATACAAGCTCGTCGGCTGGATCTGATTCTGAGGAAGAAAACCGGAGGAGGGAAGAGAGGAAGAAGCGCAGGGAGCAGATGCTTGCGGAGAAGGTAGCTAAAGCTGCTGCCGAGGCGATTAAGGAGAGGGAGGATCTTGTTATCAGATTAGAGGTGGAGAAGGCAAGTTTGGAGAAGATACTTGAAGAAAGAGAGAGGCAGCAGGCAAAGGAGGCTTCGGAATTGCAGATGAACGTGATTGAGACCATGGAAGCAGTTGAATTGGAGAAACAAAAACACAATAGTACCAGAATGGAAGCCCTGGTTTGCTTAGCCGAGCTTGAGGCCAGAAACGCAGAGCTTGCCAAACTGCTTGCGGCGGAGCAGTGGAATCTCGAAGTTGAGCTAAACAGAGTTGCGGAACTTAAGCAGGAAATCGGATTTAATGAGCTTGCACTGGAAGAGCATAGGAGGAGAATGTCAAATGTAAAGCAGCAATCATCTTCTCCTGGCAAGCTGCAATCTCTGGGAAAAGACAGGGTTGAGAGAGAAATCATAGAAGCAGAGTACTCATTTACTTGTGATAAGATTGCAAAGTTTAAGGACAAAACAAGAAGGCTCGAAGAGAGCATTGAACAAACTAAAATGGAGCTCTTGCAACCCACTCAAGTGGAAGTTGAACTCAAGAAGAGACTCGCTCAATTAACTGACCATTTGATTCAGAAACAATCCCAAGTAGAGGCACTCTCTTCTGAGAAAGCAACATTAGTCCTTCGAATGGAGACTATATCAAAGATTCTTGATGAGAATGGACTTTCAATGGAGGATGGTGAATTTGAAAGCGTTGATATTGAAACCGGGACATGGCAACAATCTCATAATGCATCGAAGGCAGCACTGCATGAGAGAATAAGATCTGGGCGGCAACAGATATGTTTGGTTATTCGACAGTTGGATGCTATTTTTGCAGCTGGTGTGATCTTTCTAAGGAGGAACCCAACGGCTCAGTTGTTATCCATTCTTTACCTTCTGTGTTTGCACCTATGGGTCCTGTATATAATGTGGTCACCCTCCCAAATTTCTGACGGAACTGGCCAAGGTGCTGTTTTCTCCTTAGAGACCATTAACAATAGCTCCAACCATTAACACAATGCAGCTTGGCTGCTAGTCCTTTTTCCCCCTGTTTTGAGATTTAAAGGCTCTGTTTTCGTTGTTTTGGTGGTTTCTTTACAAGTAATCATAATTCAAACGTTCTTTTGAATTAGTAATCCATACACAGGTATTTTATTTTATTTGTTAGTATCAGAATTGCAGGAGGGGTGATGCATATACTATGTTTTGTCATACTGAAAAACAAGATGACACGCATGAATGATTCATCTTTTGGATTTTGAGTATCTTTTATAAAACAAAAACATCTACTACCTGAACTGGCTTTGTACAGTAAGTCTTCATCTTGCTTCCATTATAGCTAGATCACCTTAACTAGCACTTGGTTAAGGGAAGTAGTACCTGAGTGGCTGAATAGATTAAAGAATGAGTTGTCTGGAGGCCATCTAGGCATCTTACTAAGGATGCGTTTGGCTTGATTATCTCAGTGTTATGTCATATTATCTACATATCATTTAATCTTTGATAACATCTAGATATCATCTTTGAATAACGATTTAACTATTTTTTTATAATATTATCTAAACATGTCATTCAACCAAATAATAAAAATTTATAGATAATTTAGCATGACATCAAGATAACATCAAATCAAATGCCTCTTAAGTCAACTTAGATTAATTAAATTGACTCAGTACTTAAAGCTTTCTCCTTTCTTTCCAATGAATCGCCTTAAGTGGTGTGTTTTTTCTGATTTCATTCTCTAATCTTCAAATAATATCTTTTATTATGCAAATATAAAATTATAGGACCAAATGCCAAAAGTTGCTTATAGCTTAGCATGAAATTAGCACTATGAATTAATTATGCCATTAACATACTCCAAATTTTAGAGTTAGGAGATAAATGGAAAATTCTTAGCATCATCTACTAGTTCTTTTTTCAGATATAATAATTTTTTGTTTAAATCACTTAAATGAACTATCCAAACTGATTGACACAAAAGCAGCAGTCAGTCAATTATATCCAAAAAAAATATTAAGGAAATAGGGAAAGAAATTAAAGAAAGATGAACCCCAAACTTTTCATATCACACTGTCACCACTAATTATCCTGTTAAATTCATTTTATTCCTTATCTATATTATATAAAAGCAAAACTTAAGCAGGAGAAAAAAATTATCGTTTCTTCCTCCTCGTGTCCTAACGTTGCAGTCGCCAACGCTCCGGTTCTATCTCTAACCCTAACATGCAAAATGCCACGTGTTGTCGCCGCTTACCCTTCTAGCTTTTTCTCGGAAAAACTCCCTGACCTGGATGGCATTGCTCTGTCTTTGCTCGAACCTACGCGCTTGATCGCTCGTGTCTGCGTCAACTATCCTCGTTGCTCTGCCTCCGCAGTCGGCTCCCGCGACAACCGACGCCGTCTCTCTGTCTCCGTGCAAACCCTACACTTCTGCAGCCTGCTGTTGCGCGATGTCAGCTTGCAAGCTATGATGCCGACTATCCTCGTTGCTCTACCTCCGCAGTCAGCTCCTGTGAGATGAACAATTATAAGAACTGATTCACATAGAATCAAGCAGGAATCATTCTCATCCACTATGTTTTCCAGCATGCAATATTTCAGTAACACAATATACATAATTTTGCTTTGTCTTCTTCTGTGTCATTTTCCTAATGCCATCCTTATTATGTCATTAAAGGACTGCTTCCTCCTCCTTGTATTAGTTCAGTAAAAATATGAATCATTATTTTAATTGCAATATTTTATACAAAAATTATTTATTTATTCTACATTTACACTATCACACTCCAACTAAAGCATGGTTTCTTGAGATGAACTATAGCATAGAGATCACCTTGAATAGTATTTTATTTATTCTTTCTGAAAAATTGGCTTTCAATTGTATAAAGATTATATAGATCATGAAGCAACAGATAAACTTATTTCTTTTTGTAAAGATAGACAATGCTATTTGCTAGCAGACAAAATCATTCGAACAAAAGTAACGTTACTCCATTCAAGATAATATTCATAAGAAATATAGAACTTGTCAAAAATGTGGTACGAATCTTTCGAGGGATAATTAAGTCAATCTGTTTTTCTGAAACCACTATTGGTGCCTCTGTTTTGATAAAAATTAACAATTTGATTCATCTACTTCTAATAGTTTCTGTAAGACTTATCCATTAAATGCAAATCACGCGAACCCATTAAAGAGCAGCATGTTATGTTTTGTGACTAAATTGCTGTTCGAGACAAAAAACATTTGACGGTCCGTTCTATGTTCCAAACTCACCACTCAAACTCACCACTCAAACTCACTCAGATAATGTAGGACATAAATTATGCAACATAAAGCACATATGGAATGCAATGGATGAGGGCAAGAGAATTTTTTTTAATTTAACGTTAAAATACGCAAAATAGAAATGGATGAAATCACTACGTTTGTGAAACATAAGGTCCAAAGTGATGAATTTGAATCAATAAGGAACTAAACTGCGCAAATGCCCTAAACATCTGGGAGAAAATTGTGTTTGTGTTTTTGGCCATCTAAAAAATTTAGGGATAATTACCTGCATGTCACACCATTTCACTTTATTTATGCGTTACTTATCCATTCTTAGTTAATTACGCTATGCACACTCAAAACATTATAAAATCTTACATACACACACTTAAGTTAAAATTTAGTCAAAATCTATTTGAAAAAAAAAATTTGTTAGTAAATTATTAAAATTATATTTTTACCCTCGATGTCACACTAAAGCGCTGATCTATCCTAAAATCAATTCACATCGCGGATGTTTCCTTCTCTTACCACAACCTAAACATCAAAGTTTTAAGATTTTCACTCAAAATATATTTAAATATCCTTAAAATAATATGATGAACTGTTCAGATTTTTTGTAATATAATTATAGTTAGGTTATTGGAAAATTATAATTGCTCATTATAATGAAAACAAGTGAAAGTGTGTGTATGTAAGATTTTATAATATTTTGAGTGTGCATAGCGTAATTAACTAAAAATGGATGGGCAATGTATAAATAAAGCGAAATAGTGTGGTATATAGGTAATTATCCCAAAAATTTAATGGCAAATTAGTAGAATCGTTAAAGGATTAATAATTTATTTTGATAAAACATAGGGGTAAAGTTGTAATTTGGAAGATCGAGGGGTTTAATTACAAAAACGCTAAAAATAGGGAGCAAACTGCTTTTAACCAATATAATTGTGATTCACAGCACGATTTTTTGAATAAAACATGTGCGCCAAATGCAAAAAAAAAGGCACTGTTTGGCGAAAATTTATTGGGTTCGGATGCCCCCGCCACGTCACATTTTCGGACCTGCCTGTAACAAGCACTTTTAACTTATAGGTGCTTGTTACAGAGATTTCTATAACAAGCACCTATAACAAGCACAATTTTTAGATTTCTATAACAAGCAGTTTTAATTCTATAACAAACACATTTATACCTATACCAAGTAGGTCCGAAAATGTGCTTGTTATGGGGTATCCGAACCCAAATTTTTTTCCTGTTTGGCACTGAGGCTTTTTTTTTCTTTCATTAAGCATTGAGACTATTAAGTATGTTATGAAAATTTTAACTAATTTTATATTAAATTTTATTTAAGATGTAGAATAAAGTTAGTGATTGTATTAAAAATAATGGGGAATGTAAAATAAAATGAATTTTTTATGTTAAAATTTATGTAAGATATGATAAAAAAAATTAGTATTTATTATTTTAAAATTTTTAATTAAGTAATTATTTTTAAGGCCGTTAATTATGCTCGACGATCGAAGATCGCTAAAAAATTGAATCGAATTGAGCTTAATTCGATCTAAATGAGCCGACTAATGAAGCTTTTTTTTGCTTGAAAATTTTATCAATCCAATCTTGAGCCGACATAGGATAAGATCGAGATGGCTCGAAATTAGCTCGATTAAAAAAATAAAAAATATTATATATTTATATTTAATATATAGTTTTTTTTAGAAGTCTGCTTTATTAGACTTTCATTAGAATTTTCTTTATAACCATTTAAATCATTATTATTATAATTTTTTTTTGTTTTTATCTTTAAGTAATAGCTCAAAGCGAATAGTCATAGTTTAAGCTGATTAAATGAACAAATATACTTATACATAATATTTGGATAAAAGATTAAAAATTAATCAAAAGTCAAATCGATTTTGGCACGGATCGAGCTTTGAATCGATAACAAATGAGCCAGACCCAGCTCGAATCGAGATCGGATCGAACTATCCTCGTTCATTCTCTGGATGGAATCGAGATCGAATAGAAAACTTTCAATTCAATTTTGAGCTGAGGCCGGATCGGCTCGAGATCGAATCGTTAATAGCTCTACTTGTTTTAGTCTGAGGTATGCCCAAAAAAATGAGAAATGCTTTGTGATTCTAATAAATAGCTTTAAACTTTGAATCCACTTAAATTTTTTATGTAACATTTATGTGACAATGGTCTTATTTTTTACCTGTGTGGTACTATTGTCATATAAAAATTATAGTTAGATTCGAACTTTGGAGTCATTTATTAGAGATGCATAGCTGTTGACGTAGGATGTAGGGGTCCCAGGAAACACCAAAGAGAAAGAGAGTTCCGGGAGACGGCGGCGCGCAAAGGGGTGAGCTTGTTAAGGAAAACTCAAGGAGTGAACCAACCTAGAGTATTCAGAGAAACACACAGAGATTTAAGGTGGTTCAGGGAGATGATCCCCTACGTCCACCGGTCGATCAGCAAAGATATTTCACTAAAGGATAAAAGGTAGCCCTGAAGGCTTGTACAGTGCTTTCTTAAAGAAAAAAGAAGAAGAAAAAAAGAAAGGAAGAAAAGAAGAAAACTCCTCAGTTGGGACCTTGTTGCCATAATCAGAGTCCGGGGATCTTCCTCCTCCTTCTCTCTCTCTCCTTGTGTTGGGGACTGTTCAACGGTATTTGTAGCCGTCTGGAGTGCGTAGCTTCACCCTGGTTTTCCGGGGAAAAAGGTGATAGATATGCTCCGGGTTCGCGCCGTTTGTCTGCCATCGGAGAGGTCCGCAGCTGTACGAGGAGGACGATAACCTTTAATACGGGTACCTCCTCTGGGGAAGGGTGCCTGTACGGAGAACGGCGGGGTTAGGTGAAGTTGATTGTGACAGGCGTTTGCTCTGTACCCTCGTGCCTGATATTTGCAAAGAATAATCCTGGCTCGGCGGGGATGAGGTTTGGTTGTATCTTCGTGCCCGAGGTTTGACCTGGTCAAAAGTCCTGCAAAACCTAAAGCTGAGTCATCAGATCAATCAAGTGGAGGCCAGCCAGGCGCCACGTGTACGGTCAGGATGTAGTGCAGGAACCACGTGTTAACAATAGCATTACTTTTAAAAAAGTATAAAGACTAAACAGTGCTATTACATGACGTTGGTGGTAGAAAGTTGGTATGGTAGAAAGCTATCCTCTTCTACTTTCATTTTGATATCGAAGCATAAGAAAGATTTAATTTCATAGATAATGAAAAAAAAACAAATTATATAAAGTTTTTACTAATAGTCGGAGAAATGAAAGGCGGAGTGAACTACGTCTTTATTTTCCTCCCTACTATGGAATGGGCATACCGTGCTAAAATGTGAGCTACTTTATTACCTTGGTGTTTAGCTTGCTAAAGTGTGAGCCAAGATCATGCCTTCATGAATACAATTTTGAATTCTTGCCAATTGCAATTCGTCATGCTTTCTTAAAGCTGCAATCCTGCCCTAAAATAATTACTCTGGTCTGTTTGACAACAACAAAAAAAGACTTATTTTAGCTATAGCCATAGATTTAAATTTATTTTTTAAAAAAGTTTTAAAAATTATTCATATTTCATCCAACACAAATTTTAACATTAAGGGTGTGTTTGTTATAAGGTTAAATTTAAGAAGATTAAAATTAAATTTGAATAGAGATATTTTTTTATTGAAAGTTGTGAATAATGTGAAATAAAGTTAGTTATTATGTTGGGATATGTGAGGGATATGATATAAAGTTAGTTATTATGTTGGAATATATAAGGGATGTGATATAAGTTAGTTATTATTTTAGTAATATGTGTAGGATGTGAAATAAATTTAATTTTTAATATTAAATTTTATGTGTGATGTGATATGCCTGGTTAAAATTAAACCAGGTTAATTTTAAACTTTTAGACAAACGGGGCCTAAACAATCACTTTATGTCACATTCAACATAATTTTTAATATAACTAACTCACTTTATTTCACATCATACACATTTTTCTAAAAATTTTATAAAAAATTTTTAAATCATCTTTTTTTCCTTCAACCAAATAAAGTTTAGTTTTGATTTTACTCAATTTAAAGGCTATTTGATTTTCCTATAGATCAATTTTATTTATTTACTTATTTTTTGATGAAAGGATCAACTTTAACTTTCTCAAAATGAAAATAAAAATGATTGTCTTTTTTTTGTGATAGAAAATAGATTATCTTACATTATGATATTTTGTTTTTTGTGTTTGTTAATTATATTAGAGATTATGTTGTAGAATAAAGTTAATTAATATATTAAAAATTATATTGAATATGAAATAAATTGATTTTTTTATTTAAGAAATTGTATTAGTTGAGTACAAAATAATTTTAAAATTTTTTGTTATAATTATTTTAAATGTGATTTTTTATTCTCGAACTAAATAGAGCCTAAATAGAGACAAATGGCTTGGGATTTCATTAAGTTTGATCCAAATAAAAGTCAATATAGGTGATGATATTTGTAATTCTTAAATATAATTTTTAATGAAAAATGTGATTGAAAAGATGATAAATTTTTAAGGATCAAATAATATTAAAAAAAAAAGTAACTATAAAAACAGGATTTAAGGATCATAATAAGAAATTAAACTGCAGGAAGTACCAACGAACTTTGAGAAATTCAATCCTCAGCTATTAATTAATACTAAGCTCATTATATCCTCCACAATGTTAAATGTATTATATGTAAATTGAAAAAATGTGACATATATGTATAAGAAATAAATCTACTGAATAGGAAATAGATCAAATATATATTTGTAATAATATTTCAAATAAATTTAATATTTTATTTAATTATAAGAAAAATTTACATTCATCACTCATAAAAAAAAAAAATTTTATAGGCGTCGCCTTCTGAGTCAAATATTTATTAGAGGCATCATTTAAGTCAAATATTTACAGATACCACACTTTATTTGAATGTAGATTTACATATAATTTCTTCACTTTAACTTCTATTTGTTATTTTTTTAATTTAATTAAGATTAATATATAAAAATAAGATTATATTTAACTTGTTTCAAAAAAGTTTAGAATAATAGATTAAGAAAAAAATAGAAATATTAAAAATAAATAAAAAATTAGAATAAAAAAGATTAAAGTAATAGAAATAGAAAATATGTACGATGAATTTCATTTAATGGCTTGATTATATGAATCCCTTAAATGAAAAGTTAAATATAATCTTAGTTAGATGTGCTAATCCTAGTCGAGTTAAAGAATGGGATATTGCCTGTAAATTTATATTCAAACTAAGAGATGTTGCTTGTAAATATTGGACTTAAGGAATACCGCCTGTAAAAATAGTTTCTTTAGACATAATAAATATAAATTCCCTTAATTATAAAAGCTTTTATATATATATACTATTATTGGGCCTAATAAATTGGAGAAATTTTTGCGTATACTAGATATACAAGCTAATTAAAGCACGTTAAATGGATAAAAGTGGGTCACACATGTTGATGTGGTGCTCATTGATTGGCTTGTGCATCATGCACTAGTGCATGCAAAAGTTTCCCGATTAATTGAGCTTGAGCCAGCTTGAGCCAGCCTGATTTATATTTTGGAAAGGGACGGAGCACAGTTTGGAATCCAATCAGAGGGCGTCATGTGTGCCATACAATTGGGTTCGGGCACACGTGACGTCCTCTGATTGGGCGTCTGAACGATACACCGTCCGCTCCCAATGATTTTTCCAACTTTTAGGCCACACAACGAACGCATGGTTGGTAGCTACGGCTGGGAAATTTGATCTTGTGGCGCACATCGTTCGTGTGTGAGATAAGAGGTAATATTTGCTAAACAAATTTAGATTCTACAAATACCATTTAACTTCTGTAAAACAACAGAAATGCCATCAGTGCAGACCACTAGCCGACAAGGTATCTGGCTTCTGTTATGTGGTTTTGCTGGTGGTCATTTTGTAATTATATGGAATATGACGGGTATTTTTGATGCAGAAATGCAATTCAATGCTTTTCTTGTTCATGAGTGAGTGAGCTCCCCTTCGTCTCTCACTGGCTCCGCGGATAGCTGAAACGGGGAGCTCTCCGCGTCACACCATTTTCGCCATCGGCCTGAAGCCCTAACCCTAATTTTACTTTACTTTTGCGTATATTTCTAATTTCGTAGACAATTAATTGAGGCGCCGCCCGCCCTGCGTCGGAGATGGATCTCGCAGCCGGAATCCGGGGAACCGATCTCCGATCCCGCCTTCTCCCCGTCCCGGCCCTCCTAGGTGCCGGAAGAGCGAAGCTCCGGTCGCGGTTGAGCTCCAGCTCGTCGTTTACAGTCCAATTGAGGCTTGTCCGTATTGCTTCAGGGAAAAGGGCGACCTGTTGGAGCCAGTTTCATAGGGTTTTGGTGGAGGCTACGACCGTTGCTCTGGGAAACGCGGAGACGGAAGTCAATGCCGTGGAGCAGGACATCCAGTCACTCTTATCAGAGAGTACGTCCAGCGGGCAGTTGAAGGGGCTGGCGAAGAAGAAGTCGATCACTGGGGCGTCCAGCGTCCCTTCTGGGATTAAGCTAGAAAACATCAGCAAGAGCTTCAAAGGCGTGACCGTCCTCAAAGACGTGAGCTGGGAGGTGAAAAGGGGCGAAAAAGTGGGGTTGGTCGGCGTGAATGGCGCCGGGAAGACGACTCAATTGAGGATTATAGCGGGAATGGAGGAGCCAGACTCAGGGAACTTGGTGAAGGCTAAGGATAACATGAAGATATCCTTCCTGAGTCAGGAATTTGAGGTTTGCGCCAGTAGGACTGTGAAAGAGGAGTTCTTGTGTGCTTTCAAGGAGGAAATGGAGATAGCCCAGAGATTAGAGAAGGTGCAGAAGGCACTGGAGAGCTCTGTAGAGGATCTAGGGCTGATGGGGAGGCTATTGGATGAGCTGGACCTGCTCCAAAGAAGGGCGCAAGATGTTAGCCTTGATGAGGTGGATGTGAAGATAAGTAAGATAATGCCGGAGCTCGGGTTCGAACCAGAGGATTCTGATCGTTTAGTTGCTTCATTTAGCAGCGGGTGGCAGATGAGAATGTCACTCGGAAAAATTCTTCTTCAGGTAATCTTTAGCAGGAAGTTGTGCGCTTTTTTTGGTCGTTGCTTATCACCTTCATAGCTTTATGTTTATGTATGTTGCATACCCTATTTAGGACTGGTGTACTGTTGGCAGAAGCTGTATTAGATGAATTACTGTGGTTGCTTAGTTAACATTACAGTCAAATATTGACCTGACAATGCATTATCATTTGTATAGTCCTTCACTTCAATGTGCTTACAATTACAATATTACACTTAAAAGTAGAATGTTGGCTTAGTCATGAAAAAAATTGTCTTCCCTTATTGGTAAATTCTTTTAGTGAAGTATCATTTTTATTTATGTCTTGGTGATCTTTCCAGTGATTTCTGAATTTGTCTTAAGTCTTGCCTCATGTTCTCATGTTCTTTGTGTGTTTTGCCATATCAGAAATTGATCTATCAATTTAGGCACACTTATGCCAATGTTGTTGTCTACATCAGAAGTGCTATCTAGAATATTTTCTTTTCGACTTATGGTCCTTGTTATATTTAAATTTATTTAATTCAACATTTAGGCTCCGTTTGGTAACAACTTAAAATTTTAAATATAATCTTCTTACAAATTTAAGCTACTTGAAATTTTAAAGCAACTTAAAGTTCAAGCTATCTTTTCAATAGCTTGTATTGTGAGCAGCTTAAAGGGACTTTAAATAGCTTGAAATTTTAAGCCTTAAAGTCTAAAAACAATTTGGATGGTTTTTAAGTTCAAGGAGCTTAAACTTAAGTTTAAGTTGCTTCAAAATGGTTGCCAAATGGAGCGTTAATGTTCTTTTTCAACATGGTGGTGCAATAACACTTTCTCCCTTGCTTCCCCCTCCCCAACCCTCATGCATAAGCCATTTTATCTAGACTTGGTGAGCCTTTACTACTAAAAGAAGAACTATAGTCTTGCTTTCACATCGCCTATAGCATACAAAAGCCCTTCATGGATTGTAGGTATCTAAGAGCCCATTTTGTAAGATGGATAAATTGTGGCTTATTTGGTCATATATGAAGATGTGTGATGGATTTAAAATAAAGTTGGTTTGTTAAGTTAGAATTTGTGTAAGATATGAAATGAAATTAATGGATGTATAAAAATGTGTAAGATGTGAGAATAAATTAATTTTTTATATTGAAGTTTATGTAGAATGTAAAATAAAATTATTTTTTATTAGAAATTGTATTGGATTTGAAATGAACATGCAATGAACTTTATGTTATATATTATCCAATTTTTAACATAACTTATTTTATTTCCCATTATACATGCATTTTGAAAAATAACTATAATTTTTTTCCTCCAACCAAAAAACTTTTGAAAAAGAACATTGATATTGTATGAATTCAACATAAGTCAGTTTTTTGGTTGTAGGTCAATCATTAACATATCAATGGCATGATTTTTTATTGTATTTTATGTGCATTATGACATGATTTGTTTCATTAGTTTATGTTTCTATTCATAAATTCTGTTATCAACTCATCTAGTTTATTTCATCTTGAAGCATTTCATTTTAAATGTTCTCTGATCTACTGCAAATGAAACTATTTTCCTTTGTATAAAGTAATAGATGATCAAAGTATAAATAGCATCATTGAAATACATAGAAACAGGAAAAATACATATGTTATTGTATGAATTTCTTGGTTGTCAATGAATGTTGTTGCAATGAATATTCTGTTTTGTTTTGGTAACTCAAAATCAACGCTATAATAGCTTTGGAGATGAATGAAAGTGAAACCGTGATCAACTATGTCTGTAGATAATGATTTTTTGCGGTCTTTTGATCGTAACTTTGCCGTATTTTGTTCCATTGTTCAACCCAGAAAGCCTTTTTGGGGGTTATGTTTGCTAAAATCTTGAATGTCATGTTTAGTTGTCACTTTGATCTCTCTATATATTTATTGAATCGTTACATATACTGAAAGAACTGCAATCTAAAACTTAATACTCAAAACGGTTACTGGTTAAAATGATCAAAAGATAATTGTTGGTATATGGATGTTTGGGACTCCAAAGGCCTCTGCCCCTTCCATTCCTTTGATTGATATTTAAACAACATCAAGACATGATATCAGTAAAAGTACTGTGCTGAATTGATGGAATCCGCTGATGTTTAAATTTCGTTTTAATCAGCTCAGCAGTAAGTAATAAAAAAACGCCCTTAATCATAATTAAAAAAATATGACCTACGTTTTGCTCTTTTTCTTGTTGGTGTCTTATACACATTATTTCTTTGTTTTCCATCCGTTTTGTTGGTTGTGATTCTATGCAAATAGATTGCAGGACCCCGATCTTCTGCTTCTTGATGAACCAACAAATCACCTTGATCTTGACACTATTGAGTGGCTAGAAGGTTATCTACAGAAACAGGATGTGCCTATGGTTATCATATCTCATGACAGGGCTTTCCTTGATCAACTATGTACAAAGATCGTTGAAACAGACATGGGGATATCCAGGACATTCATGGGAAATTATTCGGAGTATTTGATAGCAAAAGCAGCATGGGTGGAAGCCCAATTTTTAGCTTGGGAGAAACAACAGAAGGAGATTGAGCATACAAAGGAGTTGATAAATAGATTGGGAGGTGGAGCTAATTCTGGGCGTGCATCCAGTGAAGAGAAGGTATGTCTAGATAGTCCTTGATATTGTAACAGAACCCTGGTGAACAGTAATTATGTTAACTGTGTTTTGAGGAAGCAGAATATCATTGAAATTGAATAACCTTGTGAAAAATGCATCTTTTGTTGAAATTCTAGTAGGTTTACTCTTCCTTTGTCCATGTGATTCCAGAACCTTTAGATGTACTAATGTGGAACAACCGATTTAATATGCATGCGTTGAAATCAACAAATGTAATTAACAAAATAATCAATAAAATGTACAAATTTTAGAATTTAAATTTATGATAACTATGAAATTAGCCAACAACAACAACAACAATAACCACAACCAAGCCTTTATCCCACTAGGTGGGTTCGGTTACTTGAATCCCTTGTTTTCATTGCGCCGTATCAAATAACAAGCCTTTATTTATCTCTAAATATATGAGATCCTTCCTAATAGTTTCTTGCTATGTTTTTTTTTTATCTTTTTCTTCCTTTTTAACAAGTAAAATCAAATAACTCAACTCTTCTTGCTGAAGCTTCCATCGGTTTACGGTTTATATATCCAAACTATTTAAGCCAACTCTCCCTGAGCTTATCTTTAAGTGAGGCTACTCCAATTTTTTCTCGAATATACTCGTTTCTCATTCTATCTTTTTGTGTACACCAAAGTCTCCATTAAGCACCATATGTTATTTTGAAAACTTTCTCATGTGACTGCACTTTAGTTGTGCTGTTTCTCTAACAGTTTTTATGATTCAAAATTATTTCAGAAATTGGAGAAACTTCAAGAAAATGGTCTTATTGAGAAACCTTTTCAAAGGAAACAAATGAAGATCAGATTTCCTGAGAGAGGAATGAGTGGAAGGACAGTGTTGACATTAAAGAATCTTGAATTTGGGTTTGGAGATGAGGTTAGAAGATGTTTATCGGTGCATTTCTACATTCACATCCTATTATATTTCTTCTGCTGGAAAACACTAGTACTATTATATTGTGCTGAATTGACTGCTTCCTTTGTGTATAATCATGTAAACTTGACAAGTGACTTATCTTTTTCTTGTGAAAGGTGCTATTTAATAAGGCAAATCTCATAGTTGAAAGAGGTGAAAAAATTGCAATTATTGGTTCAAATGGATGTGGAAAAAGTACCTTACTCAAATTAATTATGGGAATTGAGAAGCCAAAAGGTGGTGAAGTTTTGCTTGGAGAGCACAATGTTTTACCAAATTATTTTGAGCAAAACCAGGTATGTGAATGCTTCAAGTTTTGTTATCAATTCCTCTGATCTTGTCAATAAAAAGTGACTAGGCATAATGTCATACTTTGCATTTTGTTGGCCAATTAAATGTCAAATTATCAATGAGATTAGTGTAGCTGAGATATCTGTCATGCTACAAAGCTTTATATTATAAATAAGGGATTTGTACTTCTATACCACCTTCATCTATGGTATTTAAACAAACATCTCCCAAAACTTTATTATTGTTTGTATATCTTTTTTTTTCTTTTTGATAAAAATATTATTTGTATGTCACTTTATTATGTATTTTCCTCTTTTTCTTTAAAGATTGTGTACCTCACTAAATGTAAGTGCAAATGATAAATAAATGTAAGGATTCCAACAAGTAATATTTAAGTGAGAAGATGGCTTGTCACCTATAGAGTATAAAATGAGGTTGGGCTTTTTAATGTATAGTATGTCCATCATCGACTTTCAAGACCCTGTGTGAAAGTGAGGCGGTTCATGCGTAATAGTGTTTTTGTTTGTGGTGGGGGGGGAGGAGATCGAAAATGATATTGACTAACTAGCTTTTATGTGGTGTGCTATTTTTAAATAGAGCTGAATTCAAACAGCACACCCCACAATAGTAAGTGCATTTATGAGGAGTGCTATTTTTAAATAGAGATGAATGGAAAAGAATAATCCTGGTTTGTTTTGGTGATTGATGCATTCTATTGAAATGCAATGTCGTTATGGTATTTGTGAAGTAGTGAAGTACCATTTGCTTAACCTTACTTGTGTACTTGACCATGTTTGGGTGGTTAGAGTTTCGTAGCATCACTGAGCACCCAGCCTTTGTGGCTTCTTTGTGTGTGTTGTAAAGCTGTGAAGTCTAATTTTCCTAACCGTACTTGAGTACTTGACCTTGTTATCTCCCCAACATTCTTTTAGAAAGGTGCTTCGAGTGCTTTGAATTTCATAACATCACCAATATATAGAATGTAATTTTACACATGAAAGAAGCACTTATAGTGGAGAGATGACAATTAATGATCAAGTTATTAAGAAGAGCGAACAGTTTAGATATTTTAGATCAATCCAAAAAAATGGTGAAATAGATGCTAATGTTATTAGCAGGATGGATAAAGTGTAGGAGTGCATTTGGCGTATTGTGTGATAGAAAAATTTTACTTAAACTTAAAGGTAAATTTTATAGAACAGTTATTGGGATAACAATGTTATATGGTATTGAGTGCTGTTCTATAAAGCAGAAATACACAAATAAGATGTGTGTCACAGAAATGAGGATGTCAAGGTAGATGAGCGGGCACATGCGAAAGGATAAGAAAAAAAATGAATATAGAAACTATAAGGAGTGATCTTATATATTTGGAGCTAAATGAAGATTTGCTATTTGATAGAGTGCAATAAAAACAAAGGATTCATGTAGCCAATCTCACCTAGTGGGATAAAGGTTTGTTTTGTTGTTGTTGTTATTGCCAATCACCACAACATTTGTAGCTTCATTATGTGTGTTGACCCATTTTTTAACCTACTTGTGTACTTGAACGTGTTGCCACTTCCCCAACTTTTGTTTGATAAAAGGCTTTGGCTGGGTAGAATACTAGTATTTCATAGCATTATCAATCCTAGAAACATGGATACTCCCTATATTTTATTAACAGAACTATAGATAATTAAAAAGGGCTATCCTGCAACAAGATGAAGCAAAAATCGGGTGGGAGTGACATATCCCCAAAAATCGGGTGGAAGTGACATATCCCCATCTATCAAAAATTGCCTGGCCGGCTACAAAATCAGCTCCACGATTTCCACTTCTATATATATATTAGTAATCTTAAAAAAACTAGGCATCACCATTCACCAGTATATATTTTTTTTTGAAATTTGCCTTCCATTTTCTCTTGTATTGGATCATCAATTGTGGTAAATTTAAAAAATGATACCCTAATTTATTCATCACGGAAGTCTGTTATTTACTGGTTGAGGCAATGTTTAGGCAGAGGCACTTGATCTCGACAAAACTGTGGTTCAGACAGTCGAAGAAGCTGCAGAAGACTGGAGAATTGATGACATCAAAGGGCTTCTTGGCCGTTGCAATTTCAAAGCAGACATGCTTGATAGGAAGGTGTCACTTCTAAGTGGTGGTGAGAAGGTATGTAAATTATATTTCAAAAATTGAGAATCAAATATCTTAATATTTATTATTTTCATCTTGTAAACTACTCATTTACCTGTAATGATAAAGAAAAAAGTATTCATTGTTCATGTAAAGTGCTCATTTACCTTTAATGACGAAGGGAAAAGTTAAACTTCTTCCCTTTTCCACTTACATATCCTTCAGAATATTAATTGTTAAATGTCGCTCTTCTGAATTGATATGGAAATGTTCACTGCTTCTGTCTTCGCTTGGTGCCAGGCACGGCTTGCTTTTTGCAAGTTCATGGTAAAGCCTTCTACCTTATTAGTCTTGGATGAACCAACTAACCATCTCGATATACCATCAAAAGAGATGCTTGAGGTACACTTCAAAACTAACCTCAATTACGGTGATTGCTTTGAAAATCAAATTCTTTATTTCTCACCAGAAATATTGTTGTGAAATCTCAATTATTCTTTAACAGGAAGCTATATCAGAGTACAGTGGGACAGTCATCACAGTTTCTCATGATCGTTATTTTATAAAGCAGATTGTAAATAGAGTAGTAGAAGTAAAGGATAAAACTCTACAAGATTACGCTGGTGATTACAATGTCAGTAGCAGATTTTTCTTATTCTTGTTACATCAAACTAGCATGATTTGTGGTTTAATATGATTCTGTATATTTCTCATGACAGTATTATTTGGAGAAGAATCTGGAGGCTAGAGAAAGGGAACTAGTCCGTGAAGCCGAGATCGAAGCAAAAGCCCCCAAAGTCAAAGCCAAATCCAAGATGTCAAAGGTGACAGACTGCTACAATAACAACGAGGCATCATCATCGTAATAATTTGGATGTTAAAATTTTGTTCGAATAGGAATGAGCTGATAATAGTTTTTCTTGGTGAGCAGGATGAGAAGGAGGTGCGGAGGAAACAAAAGCAAATGGCTTTCCAGCAAGCAAAGGCAAAATCAAAGGGATTGAAGAATGCTAAACGTTGGAAATGAAGGAAATAGTAAAAATAAATTTTCATCCAGGGATGGTGAGAAGGTGTTAACAATGTAAATAATGCATTTGAATTTGAAGACAATCGGCTAATCTTTCAAAGATTTCATTAGTCATTCCCATTGTATAGCCAGCAGATTGCTTTCAGTGTTATAAGTCATCTGTTTTAACGAATTTGAATGTGAATAGATGGACGGTGAAAAATCTCCACCGTAATAATGCATTGCATATATATATATATATATATATATATATATAAAGTTATACACATTGATATGTAAGTTTATGTGATTTTTTAAGATCACATTTAGATCTTAATACTTTCTCTTAAGTTGAAAAATATATATCATCAAGTTCTAATTTGTTTCAAATTATTCAATACAAGTGTTATTTGAAGAATTAGTTAACAAATTTATTAATTAATCATTCGAACTGACAAAAGTATGCAGTAATATTCATGGAGTGAATTTCCTCCCTTTATTAGATTTGATAATCAATT
Source organism: Apostasia ramifera (assembly GCA_019297695.1). Classification (NCBI taxonomy): domain Eukaryota; kingdom Viridiplantae; phylum Streptophyta; class Magnoliopsida; order Asparagales; family Orchidaceae; genus Apostasia; species Apostasia ramifera. The sequence goes on along the minus strand of JAEMOT010003317.1, from coordinate 273,767 downwards.
TTTATACAGTTTGTTCTCTCTCCAAAACATTAGTGGCAATGTGCATAACTATTTAATTATTCAATATAATTTTATATTATATTAGCTTAAACAATTAATATAAGTGTTTGAATTTAATCACTCTGAATTTAAACGCTATTGCCCCGTTTGTTTGGTCGTTCAAAATTAACCTGGTTTAATTTTAACCAGACATATTACATCACACATAAAATTTAATATTAAAAATTAATTTTATTTCACATCCTACACACATTACTAAAATAGTAACTAATTTATATCACATCCCTCACATATCTCAACATAATAACTAATTTTATTTCACATCCTACACACATTACTAAAATAGTAACTAATTTATATCACATCCCTCACATATCTCAACATAATAACTAATTTTATTTCACATCCTACACACATTACTAAAATAGTAACTAATTTATATCACATCCCTCACATATCTCAACATAATAACTAATTTTATTTCACATCATTCACAATTTTTAATAAAAAAATATTTCTATCTAAGTTTAATTTTAATCTTGTTAAATTTAATTTTACAAACAAATAGGCCCTTAATAGGTTACAATGGCCTGATATCATGCGCAGCAGTTGTGCGTATGCGCGTAAAAAAAAAACTTAATTAAAATATTAATATTAACTTTAAAGAATTTATTGAATTTTTTTTAAAAAATTGTTGACCCACTTGAATTATTGAATAATATTTACCTAAAAAGTAACTAGAAAGGGTGATGTTGATTTATGTATTTTTTTTCATATTATAAACTGTATTTTAAAGAAAAAATTAAATTTATTTTATATTGTACATAAAAGTTTTTATATATAAATATTACTTTTTATTTACCATTAAAATTAATCATTATAAATAACACTAGATGAAAATTTTAAATAGCAAAAAGTTTTGAAACTAATGCAATTATACCATTATATCATTTTAATACTAGCCCAAATTCAAGTATTCTTTTCAACAACTCTCTATCAAAACTTTTTGAATGTTGAGCAAAAGGTCATCTCCAAAAACTTTTAAGTCTCAACTCATTCAAACAAAAATCCAAAAAGAAAATATAGAAGGTAATAATATTTTATATTTTTTGGGGCTCCAAAAGGCCTTAAATTTTTAGAAAACTTTCTCACTAACATTTAATATTTATTTTATATCATATATAAATTTAAATATTAAAAATTAATTTTATATTCATACTACATAAATTTTAATTTTAAAAATTAAATTTATTTAATTTTATTTTAAAAATAAATTTAAATTTATTTTACATTCAACTCAATCTATATTAATAAAAAATTTTATTTTTTTTCTTCATTAAAAAAAATTAAATTACTCCCAAAACGTATACTAACTTAATGTTACATTTGAATAGAGGAGATTTGATATTTTTTATGGAGAAATATTAGACATTCAATATATATAATTTGCTTTATAAATGTATTTTTAAATTGTGAAGCGCATTTAAGTAAAACAAATAATATTTATACTCTATTTATTTGTTACAATACTACTACCCGCTAATTCATATTTTTTCGTAAGCAAAATTCTAATAATATTATAAAAAAAAATCTAAACTCTAAAATAGAAGAATTTTTTTTTAAAGTTAAAGCCATTATTAAAATATAGGAGAAATATCAGACATTCAATATATATAATTTGCTTCATAAATGTATTTTTAAATTGTGAAGCATATTTAAGTAAAACAAATAATATTATATCTATATATATATGTTGATATATTTGGCCTTATAAATTTGTTTTAAAATTATTTTTAGGGCTCTTAAAATAGCAGGCCGGGCTTGTTTGGTTGGAGGATAAATTTGAGTAAAAAAAAAAATATTTTATTTTATAAAGTTGATGAGAAAGAAATTTATTTTAATATTGGGAGGTATGTAGGATGTGAAATAAAGTTGATTTTAAGGTTGAAATTTGTGTTGGATGTGAAATAAAGTTGATTTTTAAGGTTGAAATTTGTGTTAGATGTGAAATAAAGTTATTAAAAATTATAATAAATTTAAAATATTATTATTATATTTTTTTGCCCAATTTTAGGTATTTGCCAAACAATGCCTCGTTTATTCTTTTTAAAAATTATCTAATGCTACAATTTTAATCTAATTAAACTGGGCTTGTTTGACATGAGCACCAAAATCAGAACTAAAATGGTACTAGTTTAAAAAATAATAATAATAATAATAAATAAAAATTTAAATTATTCTATACAAGCTCTAATATGAAAAAAAGTTATTTTAATTTACATACTCAATAATTTTTAATAAAAATATTAATTTTATTTTTATATTTTAGATCAAAATATTTGAATGTGAAGTAATATAATATTTTTTTATATGAAAATTTGTGTAGAATAATTAAAAAAATTTATTATTATTATTATTATTATTATTATTATTTAGGGATAGTTACTTATATGTCACACCATTTAACTTTATTTATACATTATTCATTCATTCTAAGTTAATTACGCTATGCACATTAAAAATATTATAAAATCTTACATACACATACTTTAACTTATTTTTATTATAATGAGTAATCATGATTTTTCAATAACCTAATTATAATCAGATTACAAAAAATCTGAGTCGTTCATCATATTAATTTAAGGATATTTAAATATATTTTGAGTGAAAATTCTAAAACATTGATGTTTAAGTGGTGGCAAAGAAAGGAGACATCTGTGACGTGAATTGATTTTAAGACAAATCAGCGCTTTAGTGTGGCATTGAGAAAGAAAAAAATATATACTATTAAGGATAAAAATATAATTTTAATGATTTACTAATGAAATATTTTTTTTCAAATAAATTTTGACTGAATTTTAACTCATGTGTGTGAATATAAAATTTTATAATATTTTGAATATGCATAACATAATTAACTAAGAATGAACAGGTAACATATAAATAAAACTAAATAATATAATATATAAATAATTATTTTTATTTTTTAAATTAATATCATTTTAATCCTAATTTTAATCTTCTCTCGAGCCCGTCAATGGCCCATTCTAACTAAACAGCGGCGTTAGCTTGCGTACATCCGCAGCCACAGGACCGCAGACGCGAGATACATATCTGTAGAATTATCCTTACGCCCAAAATAATATATATATTTACGGTTTTGCCTTGCTATATGCTTGACCAGGTTCACTCGCCTAGCTTTGATGCTCTTCTAAACCCTAACCCTAATTCCGTAACAATTTTCCATTCCTTCGCCGGAGAGATGTCGCACTTCGGAAGATCGGGCCCGCCGGACATTAGAGACACCTACTCTCTCCTCGTCCTTAACATTACCTTCAGTAAACCCCCTCTCTCTCTCTCTCTTGATTTTCCTGATATCGCGCACACATGTAATCTCTGAAACTGCACTCACGTATTATCTCCTTGCACTGGAAAACAACTTTCGTTTCTCACTCTTTCTTGGGTATTTTAATTCGTGTGAGCAGGAACGACAGCTGACGATCTTTTCCCCCTTTTTGACAAATATGGGAAAGTGGTAGACATCTTTATTCCGAGGGATCGAAGGTAGCTGCAAGCATTACATTTTAGATCGCGTTCCCTTTTAGTTTATTGTAGATACATCAATGCTTCCGGAATTTTATTCAGGGATGTTTACTAGTGGGTTTATAGCTAATACGTTTGATTGTTAACATTTTTTTTCTAAATGGAAGGACTGGGGAGTCACGAGGGTTTGCTTTTGTGAGGTACAAGTACGCAGATGAGGCACAGAAAGCTGTGGACAAATTGGATGGTATTTTAGCTGCTACAACAACTAACCTTTATTTTTTCATCTATACTTTATCTTTAACTTTGTTTTTCCTCTTGTAAACCAATCCTTTTCTTTATTTTATGTTACAGGAAGGAATGTTGATGGCCGAGAGATTATGGTCCAATTCGCAAAATATGGACCAAATGCTGAAAAAATGTAGGCTTTTTTGTTTTGGCTTTATGTTATTCTATAAATGTTTTTTTGACTAATTAACATCTAGATTTGTTATGTTGTTTAGAATAGTTACATGTTTATAGGTTTCTGCTAATTTGAGTTGTTAGCCCCAAGAGCCTACATGTGTTTGTATTAGACTGGATTAACAATGTAATTAAAGGAAAAGATTGATCATACAAGATGCCTTGGAAGAAGGAAAGAAACAAAAATGTTATGTCTCTAAATAAGGAGCTCAAGATCGAGATAGAATAAAGGTCGACACATGGAACATGATGAAAATGAGAAGGTTACAACGATAAAAAATTCTTGGGAAGAGTTGAAGATAAAGTTGCTCAAGCTTTCTAAAAATAGTATTTCATAGAAACATTCTGTAAGGGTATGCTGGTAGTAAACTTGGCTCTCAAGTGATCCGTTAATATATTTAAATGATAAAATATAAATACTAAAATTTATAATTATATTATGTAAAACTGTTTTTAAAGTTTTCAATGTAACTAATTACATAAGCTTTGGAAGTTGTAATTGAATTTGAGTTAAAAAAATATCTAAAATAAAGTATGAAAATTGTTGTTTGTGAGCTAACACGATCATCTGGCTTATCATCCAGTTTAGAGTGGACAGTTTAGTTTTCATATTTGGAAAGCTTAACGGTTTAGTTTTTTGAATTTGCCAAACAATCTGGTTTTGGATCTGAACAGTTCAACTTGTATGCAAAATTGAAAAACTAACTGTTTTAGTTTCCAAATCTAGTTGATTCTTTCCAAATGTCGTAGGAATGTTTTGAATGATTAAAAAACCTATAAATTTATTGTTAAAAAAAAAAACTATAAATTGACACACAAACTTAGAGAAGAAAACCCAAAAAATTTATACTTGAAAATCTTTTTAAAAAGTTTGAATTTGAAGTCTTAATCATGGAGGTCTCAAAAAGCTTTTTATTGACAATTTTTCATGAATGTGAGAATTTTTTTCTTGAGCCATTGTTTCTCTGTTTGTACTCATTAGACTCCTCAAGTATAATATTTAATTTTGTTTGAAAGTTTCTCTTGTGTTTTTCTTTTCTTTTACCAAGGTCAAGAGTGATCTTTGTGGGTTATCAAATTTTATCCCTAAAGGATAGTAGTGAAGGTACAATCATGCCCTTAGAAGGAGAGATAATTAAGGTATCTCTATTTGCTTCTGCGAAGGATTTTTGTAATGATTTCTTCGCCAGTTTTTGTTAAGGAATATAGGTTTCTCTGCTGCATTTGCAAAGGAATAAGTAGTTAAGCTTAGGGGTTATGGGTGGAGTAGGCGTTAGTGCTGAACCACTTAAAATTCTTGTGTTTCTCTCTCTTTCTATGATCTCATTATTCGGTTTTCTCAAATCGGTTTCAACAATCAAATTGATTTTTCAGATTTTATTTCTTTCAAAATTTTTGAATCGAACTCAATCAACGCCCTCTTGGGCATGCTGAGGGCCAACATGAGTTTATTTTTTTGCCAACACGAATACTTAACTCTAAACCAATATTTAGGCTTTGTTCTCTTGGCCTTGGTTGTGCTATGAATATTTCTATATTTAATATTTGCTGATGATTTCTTATTTTTGAATCGTTTATGTTGTTGCTTCTTCCAGCCTGGTAGGATGCTGTACTTGATGCTATTTTGAAGTGAACTCTGATTTTGCAGGCATTCACTTCTCTAAGTCATCAAGAATCTGGTCAGATGAATTGAGACAGATATATGACTGTACTTATGTAATAACTTGGCTTCTTTATTTCTAAACGCTTAATCTAAACTCTTAACATGGCTGTGCTTGATGTGTATCAATGTATATGTGGGCTTGCTTAAATAATCTTAATCAAATTTGACCTTGCAATAGTGGGTTGTTTTATCTGTTCTAGAAGCAACTTCCTAGTTTCTGATAACAGCTTTTTGTCAGCTAATTAAAAGGAACCTTATCTTGGTGTGAACTTTCAAGTTTTTTATGCTTTTGAATCCTTTTAGCTTTTGATATCGATGAGCTGATTGCTAGCTTTTTATAGGCAGAAACTGCATTTCATTTTTTTGTTCTCCATTTTTCACTGCTCACCCCGCCAGGTGGGTGTGTGGAGTGTTTGGGGTTTCAAGTGAATACCAATAGACTCAGATATATTATGTTATTGGCTCTTTTCTTCTAATTGCAGACATAAAGGAAGGATCGTGGAAGTTTTGCCTAAATCAAGTGGCAGGTCTAGAAGCCGCAGCCCCAGACCAAGGTATGTGTTATTTATTATGTTTAATGTTTAGACCAAGGTATGTGTTATTTAGTAGCTCATCTGATACTTCTGATGACCCTTCAGTTTTTTTTTTGCCGCTTTTTTCAATATTCAAGGCTAGATATTTGAGAGTATCTTTTACTTGACAGTGCGTCAGTCTCTACTATATGGGATAGAATTTGGATTTTTTTTGTTACTTTATGGTTATGTATGTGAGGCATCAAATCCAAATTCATGAAGCAAACTCCTTATAATGGTAACATATTATAGAAATGTATCCTGTAGGTGGTTGAGGATATGTAGGGATAGTTGCAATGATCTAATGTTTGCCCACTAATGGATATAAATGACTAATTAATTTATAGCTTTCCATTTTATTTGTGCTGACTTGTTTATTCAGTTACCAGTGCCACCACCTCAGGTGCTTAGCTCACTGAAGGTGCGTGGTGTCAATGTACTTGCATGAATGCATTTTTACCTTAATCTTAGATAAATTCTATATCTGTGTTCCAACGCTTTTCCTTGTTATATATGTTCACTGTCTTTTGTTTGATGCCAATGTACCAGACATCGAGATGATCATTATCGTGATAGAGATTATCAACGAGATAGAAGGAGAAGTCGAAGTCGTAGCAGGGGGAGATATGAACGGGATAGGTATTATAAGAGGGACAGAGATTATCGCCGTCGCAGCCGCAGCCGCAGTATCAGTCCTGATTACTACAAAAATCGTGGTAGGGGAAGAGACTATGATCATGATCATGACAGGAGCAGGAGTCGTTCTTCTGACAGGTGGTTTATGTTCAGGATTGTTTTTACAATTGTTTTTCCGGTCAGCTAATTCATTGTAATCCCCAGTGCATCTCCTGGTCAGCGTAGCCTTAGTCCAAGGAGGAGCATGTCTCCCAGGAGGGCTTCCCCATCTCCCCGCAGGACTCCTCGTGATGCGAGCCCAGACAATCACAGCAATGATGGACGATCACCATCTAGAAGTGCTACTCCACGTGGTCGTCGTGTTAATTCCCGAAGTTGCTCCCCTCATAGTTCTGAAATGGTATGTGTTTTTACCTTTCTCTTAGCTGATTAATGAGCATGTGAGTTTTTAATACTCGACATATTCTGTTTCTGCAGGATTGATTGCTATGAGGTCCAGTTTCTTGAGATGAAATCTATGGGAAGATAGTTTTCGCATGCTTGGCTGCTGATAATCCTTTGTGTGAAGTCCAATTAGCTATGAGCTGTGTACAAGGTCATGACTTTCCTAGTTGCTAATATTTGCTTTTGTTTGATTTTTTTTTTAAACTATGGTTCAACTTTTCAAACTGGTCAGCATGTGTCTGTCGTATTTTTAGCTGCCTAGTTTTTCTGGGATTTGACTAGTATCATACTGTGTACTCTCAGAACTTCTGCTTATTTCCAGTTTTTTCTTTCTCCTAAAAGAATTTTCCCCCGATGTGTTGCTTCAATTCTGACTTTTGATAGATTATGTCCTGCACTTTCTAGCTCTGATCGAGAAGAGAGTAATAGTAGCTGATTAGCGGCTGAAAGTGAGGTGATTCAAATGGATATCTTGCTGTTGCTGTTTATCCGTGATGATGATATGTCATGATGCATTGATGCTGATGGTGATTTGTTGATGGTGTCGATTAGATGTTCGTAACAGCATGCTGCTCTCTGTTCCTTCAAAAAATGTTTTCTGATACGAAGTTTGCTGATATTCAATGATCTCTTCAAGGGTATGGAATCATCTTTGACATAGTAATTTAGTTTTGAATTCTTATTCCATTACTGCTGCTTTAAATTGGGGGTTCGATTGACATGAAGTGCATGCTATGTTCTCACTGATGCATTTGCGTTAACTTCATACAAGACATTTTAATTCAATTTAGCTTTGAATTCTTATCCCATTATTGCTGTGCTTTAAACTGGGGGTTCTATTGTCATGAAGTGCATGCGATTTTCTCACTGATATGCATTTGCGTCTAACTTCATGCAAGACATGTAATTAAAGTTTTGTTTAAAAGTCATGACATTCGTAACTTGTTTAGCGAAAGTCGGGTCAATGAGAAAGAGAGACATAGAGAAAGATATAGTGTGTGTGCGCGCGTGCGCGCCCATTTAATGAAATGCAAAGCTTTCTTTCTCTTTTCGTTGTCTATGTAGTTGAATGCACCCTCTTTCTCTCTTGTTGCTTCTTTTTTATAGTCAGCTTTGGTTGCTGCTGATGCCAGTTGGTGCTGCTGGTTCTGCCCACTCAATTCACTTACCAAATGAATACGTGGGACAGTTTCGTTGTGAATTTTTTTTTATGGGGGCATTTTGGTTCAATATTATCTTGACATTATATTACATTATTTAGTTATTTTAATATCTAAATATTATATTTTGAGTTATTTTTTGAATAATATTTTATAATTTTTGATAATATTATTTATATATACTATTTAATTAAATATTTTTTTTTATAACATAATATAGCATTAAGTTAACATTGAACCAATTGCTCCCCTTAGTATATTGAAGTACAAACAGAATAGATTAATCACGTGTTGGTTTTTTATATGTTGTAATGTTGTAAATGATCTCACTCTAAAGCATTTATTTTTGTTAATTGTATACAAGTATTTAAAGGAAGGTTTGGTTTAGGGGGAGTTTGGTTTAGGGGGAGTTTGGTTTAGGCGGAGTTTGGTTTAGGGGGAGTTTGGTTTAGGCGGAGTTTGGTTTGTTGTTATCTTAGTGTTATGTAATATAATTTCAATATCATGATATTTAGATGTCATTTTTTGATTAATAATTTTATAATTTTAATAAAAAATTATTTATAAATGTTATTAAATTAAATAATTATTATTTTTAGATAACATAACATAATATCAAGATAACATTGAACTAAATGCTCCTTTAATGTTATTCTTATATTATGTTTTGTTATTTGAAGAAATTAATTATTTAATTTTATTTATTTGTTTAAATAATATTATAAAATATTATTTAAATGTTATTTAAAATTGGGTGTTATTTAATTTGATTGCAGTGGAGGGAGGTGGAATTTGATTGATGTTTTATTGTTACATTGAGATTAAATTTAATAATTAGAGATGTAAATATCTAGATATAATTGATGCATAGATAGTAGGACTAGGAAGATTCAGTTAAATATTACATTAAAATGTATATTTAGGAGGCGTTTGATTTAAGGGTTATTTAGTTCATTATTATTTTGATGTTATATTATATAATTTAGATGATATAATATTTAAATATTATTTTTTAATTAATAATTATATAATTTTATGAAAAATTATTTATAGATATTATTAAAATAAATAATTATTTTTTTAAATAATATTAAATTAAATGTCTTTTTAATGTTATTTTAATGCTATATTATTTAGAGAATAATTATTTGATTTAATGATATGTATGAATAATTTTTTAAAAATTATAAAATTTTTACACAGGAAGAACATTTTGATGTAATGATATATAAATAATATAATATAACTTAAAGAGTTCGTTTATTTTGTTATTATGTTGATATTATGTTATATTATTTAAATATTAAAATATTATAATATTTAATTAATAAATTTATAATTTTTAAAAAAATATTTAAAAATATTATCAAATGAAATAATTATTTTTTAAATAATATAATATATATTAAGATAATATTTAGTCAAATATTTTTAAGATAATATTAATTCACATGCTGTCTTAGCTCAATATGTTGTCGCCAATTGGCTATTGAGGCAGCTTCAAACGGGGCACTGTTGGCTATGCTCCTACTTGGCCGTTGGGGTCGCTTTGGCCGTCTTCCTCTCTTAAAGCAGTGAGAGGTTATTTGGCTAACTAAAAATACATAAAAATTTATTTTATATTTTATTTCACAATATTAAAATATTATTTTATTTCATATGTGAGTTAGTTGACCTTCCCTGCTTATGGAGGGCAGGGAGAGAAATAAGTGCATATAGGCGGTGATATCTCACTTGGAGCACTCCAAAATAATAGAGAAAATTTGAAATGAATAAGCTGTGTTTACTTGAATGAAATAATTATTATATTATTTTTATTTTTTATGATAGTTATTTTTATATTTATTTTAGTAGAATAATTATTTCATAAATTTTTATTTTATATTTTTATAAAATACATGTTTTTTCTCCTCACTAAAAAAATAATTATTTTAAAATTACTTTTATTTGCACATATAATATTATACCCTAACCTGCCAATAAGAAGGTAAAGCACTGGATCAGTAACCTTGTCAAGCATGACTCAGCAGTTTAGTAAAAATTATTTTTAAATTAATTATAGTCCAAAACATCAAAAATTATGGTTAATCACGTAATTTCTCTCGTGCCTCCCTGTGATATCTGCAGAGTATTTATAAAAATAATAAAAGAGTAGAATATGTAATACCTAAAAGTACTTCGTAGTTCACAGTTTTTCTTTCGATCTAATATTTTAGTAATAATATTAATTATGTGCCGATGCAATATTATCTATTTGTAATAAAAAGGTAAACATATACATCATATGTGTATTATAAGAAACATCTAATATTATAGTAAGTTGTACAGTATAATAATAACATAATAGTATATTATCAACATAATAATAAGATAATAGAATGATAAATCATGAGTAAACAACAAATAAATTATAATAAATTGGCTCCCTCTACTTCGATTTTGAATCCAAAAATCAAAACTTTTATTTTTGAGTTCTTGATCTCCTCGGTCAAAACTTAGATTTGTTTGTTAAATTAAATCAAAATTTAGGCTCTGTTTGGTAATAAGAAAAAAAAAAGATTTGATTGAAATTTTTAGTCATTTTTGAAAAATGTGCATGATGTGAAATAAAGTAAGTTAGTTATATTAAAAATTATGTATGATGTGAAATAAAGTTGATTGATTTATTGAGAATTGTGTTAGATATAAAATAAAGTGATTGTTTAATGTTGGAATTTATATAAGATGAGATATCAAATAATTTTTTAAATTTTTTTAAAATAAATTTAAGATTTTGACTATAGGTAATTTTAATCATAATTTTTAATCTATTGTCAAACAGAGTTTTAAGTATGACCGTAGTTTTCAAATAAATTTTATTTTAAGCTATAAATCAGTTATATATATATATAAATTTTTTTTTTTTTAAACCAAAAGCCGGTTCTGCCTCGCCCCCAGCAACCACGCATGCGATGCTGCCGGCTACGCCTCCGTCGACGGCAAAAGCAGCCACCTCTTGCTCTCCTGTCGCTTTCTCTCTCACACTATCACCTTAGCCCCTCACTCATAGCTTGCCATCCTTTCCCTGCAGCTAAGGGTGTTAATATGAATCGAAGATAAAAAATAGATCGAAAATTGATCGAAAATTGAATCAATTTTAAATTGAATCGAAATTGAGTCGATCTAAATAAGCCGACTAATGAGTTAAAAGTTCGGCTCGGTAATAATTTCGAGCTGTTTTTGAGCCGGGGTATGCTCGGCTCGATTCAGCTCGAAATTAGCTCGAATTAAAATATATTTTATATTATAATTCGTGTATATAATATATGTATATAATATATATTAAATATAATATATATATATATTATAAATCGAGCCGATCACGAGTCGGATCGAGTCGAGCTTACCCGGCTTGAGATCTGCTTAAAAAAATTGAGATTTCATTCATTTTCGAGCCGGCTCAAAAATGAATCGAAATCGGCTCGAAGTCGAACCCAATCGAGCTCGAGTCGATTTTACGTCGATCGAAATATAATCAATTCGATTTCGAGTTGGTATTAGTTCGGCTCAAAATCGGATCGGTAACAGCACTACTTGCAGCTCTCTTCCCTTAATTCTATTTTAAGTTTTAGGTGTGTTTGTTTGTAAGGTTAAATTTAAGAAGGTTAAAATTAAATTTGAATAGAGATATTTTTTTATTGAAAATTATGAATGATGTGAAATAAAGTTAGTTATTATGTTGGGATATGTGAGAGATGTGATATAAAGTTAGTTATTATGTTGAAATATGTGAGGGATGTAATATAAGTTAGTTATTATTTTAGTAATATGTGTAGGATGTAAAATAAATTTAATTTTTAATATTAAATTTTATGTGTGATGTAATATGCCTAGTTAAAATTAAACCAGATTAATTTTAAATTCCTAGATAAACTGGGCCTTAAGGCCCTGTTTGGCAATGGACTAAAAATCATGGCTAAAATTATTCATAGCCAAAATCTTAAATTTATTTTAAAAAAACTTAAAAAATTATTTTATATCTCATCTCACACAAATTTCAATATTAAACAATCACTTTATTTCACATCCAACACAATTCTCAATAAATCAATCAACTTTATTTCACATCATACATAATTTTTAATATAACCAACTTACTTTATTTCACATCATACATATTTTTCAAAAATCACTAAAAATTTCAACCAAATCTTTTTTTTTTTTATTACCAAACAGAACCTAAGGTTTAGGATCTTTAAAGTTTAAAATTTAGGGTTTAGAATTTAGGTATTAAAATTAAGATCAAAATAATATTATTTAAAAAATAATAATAA
>JAEMOT010003317.1:211654-260825 GCA_019297695.1 Apostasia ramifera | reverse complement strand
AAAATTTTTATTTATTTATTTATTATTATTATTATTATTTAAATAGTCATCACAGCCCCTTCCTCTGTTTATTTCACATAAGTGATTTAATATTTAAGGTCCTACTTAGTGCAAGAACAAAAATCAAGACTAAAATATTATTAGTTTAAATAATAATAATAAAAAATAAATTTTTATTATATTTTACATAAATTTTAATGTAAAAAATTTATTTTATTTCACATACTTAATTATTTTTAATAAAATTATTAACTTTATTTTACATCCTAAACTAAAATATTTAATTCGAGTATTTTAGTCTAAGATGTGAAATAAAATTAATAATTTTATTAAAAATAATTAAGTATGTGAAATAAAATAATATTTTTATATTAAAATTTATGTAAAATATAATAAAATATTTATTTATTTATTATTATTATTTTTTTTCTTGAATTAGTATTATTTTGGTCCTCTCATCAAACAATGCTTAAAATGAGACTTTTTATTTCACAAAGAGATCTCCTTAATTTATTTTATCTTATTCATAATTAACTTAATATTTATATTATTTAAATAATTATTGATTATACAAATTACATCAAGTAATTTAATTAGCATATAAATTTCACGTATATATATATATATTCTTATATCTATTATGTGTATAAATATATCTATATAAATTACATTCATTTAATTATCTATGTAAAATTAAATTTAATAAAATAAATAATATAAAATTTATTAAATTATATTTAAAGGTATTTTTTTATTTATTTTTTATTTCATATTTTATTTTATTTAGGTAAATAAAAAAATTATCATATTATTCTCATTAAAATGATAAAATTATTATAAAATAATATTTTTATTCTTATTTTATTCTATTTTATTGAGTTAAATATACTATAAATGTGGGATGATATCCCACTGTGCACTACAAAATTGAGTTAAAAAAATATACAAAGCATCTTAAAAATGATAATTAGAGTGATGAGACATGTTTTAAAAGATTAATTTTTTTGTAGGTCTTTGAATTATCCCACACGTATGCAAAAATATTTAAAAAATCAAAAACAGAACTGAAACTGATCAATCAATTTAGGTCGTTTTGATTCCGATTCTAAAATTTTCAAAATCGAACGATTTAAATTTGTACGATTCTCAATTTTAGCATTTTAAAATCAGAATTGAATTAAATAACCAATTTAATAATTAATAATTGTTACATTTATCAATCTCGCTATAGATATATTAAATTTTTTTATTTTATTAGTAATACAATAAATTTATAATATTAAGAATTTTTTTTTTTATTTATTGTCATAAACATTATATTGAAAGTTTATTTTCTTCATTCATATTGTTATTTTGTTTATACAACGTATTATCTTTTTTAACACTTTAATTAAATTATATAAATTATATCAAATAAAAAGACTTTATAATTTATTAATTTATTATGTTTTTATTTTTATGTAATTTTTATTAGATATGTATCATGATTATATTTATATTTCAGTAAATTTAATTACTTTTGTATGTATTCTGAATTTTAGAATTATTTTTTTAATTTGTTATTAAAATAACAATAAGAACTGGATTTGAATCTGAACTGAATTTTTTTTATTTTGTTCTAGTTTTTCAAATTATAGAATTGATTTTAGTTGGTTCAAATTTAAATTTTTCTTAGAATTGATTTTAATTGACTGAATTGTACCCTGGATATGACTTAAAATAAAGTGTGGATGTGTTTAAATATGATAGATATAAAATTAAATATAATTGATATGAAATCAATTATGTTAATTATTGGCTGAAATATGATAAATAAGACTTAAAATTTGATAGATGTGGGATAAAAATAAATAAGACAAAAATTAATCCAAGTGAGAAAATTCTTACTCATAGCATAGCAAATTTAATAGAATCAACTTTTACTTTTATCAGTCTATGAAAAAAATAATCTATGGTAAGCGTGATGAAATTTAGTAAGTGCAATATGTAATATAATAACTATAATTTGAAATAAGCAAATTAATAGATCTAATAAAGTTTACTTAAATACAAGAATTAGGTTACTGATGACACCTATTATTTAAATATAAAGATATTATTTACTTTAATTTTAGAGAATTGTGAGACCTGAATACTTTCTAAGAGATAATCTATCTCAGAACTACTCTAACTTAAATATACTTAACTGCAGAATTTCTTATCATTAGTCTCACTATTTTGCCCTCAAATGCACATCAATCATTTAAAATTGTATTATTTAGTTATCTGACTTAGAATTCTTTTTTTTTTTTCAATGTGAAATAATTCACTTATGTGATTCTCTATTTAAAAGCTTGCTATGAACTATTACTTACTCAAATAATTTTGATTTAATTATATACATATCACTTCAGTAATCACTCTTTATCTTATTCAATTTTGGATCGTCACTACCTCGCTAAAAGGAGGAAGATGGAGATTGAGATTTTTTTTTTTGCCCGTATTTGTGGCCTGCGTGATTTAGGCCCTGTTTGGTTGGAGGCCAACTTGGCCATGATCATGGCCAAAATAACTTCCAACTATTTTATTAAATAATTTTTTCATTTTTCATCCTCAATACATAAATTTTAATATAAAACAAATTTATTTTATATTATATTTATATAAATTTTAACACATTATACTTAATTTTTTATTATTATTAATTTTAATAAAATAATTGGAGGCTATTTTGGTAATAGCCTGACCTCAATCAAACAGGTCCTTAGGGCCAGCAACTGTGGGGCTGCAGTTAGGGTTAATGCATAGCTCATTAACGATCACGCTTTAAAATTAGTGCTCAAATATCTCAGCCGGTTCTTACATTCGAGCACAATAATTCTTTTCTTCTCGTACGGACGGACCATCTAATCAGCACGTTTTGCCTCAGACGCCGCTCGTGTAATTGCGCCACGTGGAAGCGTTTAAAAAATATCTTATAAATTTCATATGAAAAAAATCTATAAATTTCCGTGCGTCGTTCTGCTGTTTCTGTGCCCGTGCTTCTCCACTGTAATTCCCCGGCGATTCGCCATTCGTCGTCGCTTTCACGGTGCAGTAATAAGTGGGGAAATGGCCGTCACTAGCATAATCTCACGAAAGCTTACGCTCACCTTCGGTTACCACAGCGCGCACGAGGCGTGAGAGAAGAACTGCAAAGGACGGCCGGTAGAGCGTGCTCGGAAAAGTCCATGAAACCATCCAAAAACTATGCTGCGCTGGTCAACTGAATCGTCGTCAGTGCATTGTTTTTCTTCGGATGAATTTCCAAAAATACCCACGTCTTCAAGGGTCTTTCAGTCATTTACTAAAATTAACTTATTCTTTCTTTAAAGCTGTTCTGGGGACTGGGGGAGGACTCCCCCTGCTTTCCTACTCATCAAATTGCTCTTTTTATCTTCTCGCCTTCCTCGTCTCTGCCCAGGAACCCTAGCTGGAGAATCCATCTCCTGGAAGGTTCGAGCAGTGGAGGTCGCTTATTTATCCCGTCGTTTCGTTCATTGACGTCTGTATCTGTACGGAGGATCAATCTGCTCTTGGGTCTTTTGATGCTGTGTTTGCTAGGGTTTTGAGATCGATTGGGGGATTAGCCGTTGTTCTGGCTTAGTAAGCTGCTGCTTCCATGGCTGAAGGCCGTCGCTTGGCTTTGAACCCGCAGTTAGGTGAGGGACTGTTGACTTTGTTCTGTGCTCCTGCTTGCGCGATCGGTCGGCGAAATCAAGATATTTCTTCCTTTTTAAGTTGGATCTGTTTGCACTTAGATTAACTGTATTATTATTGTTGTCATTCGTAATAGCGCTTCTGATGAAGCACTGGGAGAAGAGAGAGATCGGATAATTTTAATTTGCAAGAGCCCAGGAGGATTATTCTCTTTATATATTAAGTTTGCTGGATTTGACTGTCCATGAACTAGTTCGTTAGAACTTAGAACAGTTTGGATCTTGAAGAAGTAGACAATGATTTCTATTTTATGTGCTTTTGCTTTTCCTTTGCGCTATTATGTTAACATCTATTGCATCATATGCATGTTTGGAAGGAAGAAATCTGACACTTCTTTATCTCAAATCTTGTGTGCAAACCCTGGCTAATGTTTCTCCTTTGTCATTAAAGCCTTTATAGTTATCCTTGATGGGTTAAAGAAATAGGTCGAGTGGTTTTAAAGAATTCTGATTACCCAAGAGAGAATTAGTTTATTGATTTGGGCTAGGTTCTAGAGATTCTGTTGACTGGGACGCTGTGTTGGGGAATCCTGTAAGAAGTGCTTGTTTTTTGTGTTAATCATTCATCCAGTCTGGATGATTAAGCCTTGAAATTCAGTTCCATATATGAATCCTAACACGATATATTTTCTGTAACATGGTTGCTCAGCATAGAATTTGAAAGTAATCTTAGCAGAATACAGTTTCACAATGTTTGTGGTGAGGCTTTACCAATGCTAGGTCATTGTAAAGAATTTTGGAGATGATGGTGCACCAGCCCATTTACTTGCCTCTGCACCTGTTTGGGCAAACGTGTAGTCCAACACTCTTGTTCTTTTATGTTTTGAAGGCAATTTTTGTACCTGTAAGTGTACAAGTGATTTACTTAAAGAAAATGCAGGTCAGCATATGCATATTCAGATTGGTGGTTGGGCTTGATGGATTTTGTTATATGATAAATCTCAAGCCCAAGTATTGCTGAGTTTATGTTGCTTTTCCAAGAAACATTTTTTTTTTATTTCACCCCTTGATACCACAATTTCCCCCACCCACTTGGAAATTGTGGTGATAGTGCGATTTGAACTTGAGACCTACTGGTTCTCAGAAAAGCTCTTTCCCCACTAGGCTAGGAGAACACCACTCTTTCCAAGAATCTTGATCTAAAGGGAATGATGAAACTTGTCCTCAAAATGATTTGGATTTGGTAGTACATGTTTTAAACTCCAGAGGTACAGGGCTTCTTTTGCTGACTGAAGACTGTTTTCTTTGAGTCCTTTGTCGTCAAAAGAAATGACAGTAGAAACTCCTAAGTTTATAAATTGGAATATAACACATGATAGTATGAAGATATTGCAATTTTTTTCTCTTAAATTTCTCTAATGCTCTATGGATGTCTTTCTTTAACAATTCTCAGAAAGCATTTCTGATGCTGTATTTAATTCCAAGATATTAATATGCAAAGCAACTCAATCGTCATACCTTTTGGT
This sequence comes from Apostasia ramifera, assembly GCA_019297695.1. Taxonomy (NCBI): domain Eukaryota; kingdom Viridiplantae; phylum Streptophyta; class Magnoliopsida; order Asparagales; family Orchidaceae; genus Apostasia; species Apostasia ramifera. The sequence continues at coordinate 255,622 of JAEMOT010003317.1, read as the reverse complement.
TGACTGTGAAGAAATACCTTTCCTATGATGCTTGATGCGGCATGATTATAACATGTTTTACTTCAAATAATTCTTCTGTGAACTAAATTATTTCTTAAAATTACTGATTTCTTGAGATAGTCTTGTAATTTGTTGGACTGGTTCAATTTATGTATTTGAGTTTGAGTTATTCTGTAACTAATTTCTCTCTTTCATACTATTCACTCGCATATTCTTGTACTTCTTGCTATTGTCTAAAATTTATCATGTTCTTCACAGATATTGAGCAAATACTTAGGGAAGCCCAACACCGTTGGCTGCGTCCTATTGAAATTTGTGAAATTTTACGAAATTATCATAAATTTCATATTGCACCGGAGCCGCCAAACAAGCCTCCAAGTATGCTTTTGCTCTTTTTGTCTCCTTTTTTGTTCCTTTTTCCATATCAATCAAACTTTTAACAAAAGAGTGACTGACATTCTTTGAATATTATGTTGTTCATCAAACTATATCCTTTATGTTAGAGGTATCTAATCTTTTTATTTAATATTAGTTGCTCATCGCACACATGTCTCTTAAAGGTCATGACTTTTGAAAATGCCTGAATTTTCTCAAAGGAAATTCTTAATTTGTGTATTTTGTTTATGCAGGACTTGCATTTTTTATGCAATTATGTTTTATTTTCCTGTTGAGGATAGTAGTGCATTGGATGAGAATAGCTAGAAAAAATAAATAGCTTTTCATAGAATAACGAAGTACATGAATGAATTATGGACTTGAGATGAAGACATGGTGATAATTGTGGACAAGTAAAAAAATGATTATGATAGTTTTTTTACCAGATTAAGGAAAATTGCGTTACTTGTATAAGTTTGATGTGATGATAACAATTTGAACATATATATGCTTATTCCATAATAGGATTGCTTAATAAGTTCTAATTTTGTATTTTTGCGTCTAATACTCTGTACTGTTTTGCGTAATGTCTACCATGTCATTGTACTTTTGGAGAAGAAGATAATTAACAAATAAAAGATTCAGTGTGAATTAATGATGTTCATATTATTTATATAGTTTGCACTGTGCACTTGCACAGTTGCTTGTTATACTAGTTCATTTTGGCCTGTTTGTTTGTAAGGTTAAATTTAACAAGGTTAAAATTAAATTTAGATAGAGATATTTTTTTATTGAAAGTTGTGAATGATGTGAAATAAAGTTAGTTATTATGTTGGGATATGTGAGGGATGTGATATAAAGTTAGCTATTATGTTGGGATATATGATGGATATGATATAAGTTAGTTATTATTTTAGTAATGTGTGTAGGATGTGAAATAAAGTTAATTTTTAATATTAAATTTTATGTGTGATGTGATATGCCTGGTTAAAATTAAATCAGGTTAATTTTCAACGGCCAAACAAACGGGGCCAAAGATGTTTGAGATTCTCACCTGGATTGCTGTTTGAATGTCTACTGTTATTTGTTTTCAAACTTGGAATGGATAATTGCTAGTTTATAGCAGTTCACTTTTATCTTATCTGCGTTGCATGATTTTTATATTGCGTCATGATGCAGACTTTGTAGAGTTACTTCGATTGTTTTCTAAAAGTTAAGTGCAATCAAAGTAGCCCTTTTAAAATACAAACCTGTTTTAATTGGGTTTGAAAGGGAAATTTAGATGTACTTTGCACAATTGTTGATGATAGGATTACATAAATATATGAAAACTATAATACTAATAAAAGATTAGGTTATCGCAGAGGATTCATACATCTTATTAATAATTATAAATAATACTAAGATCATGAGTGGATTTGAATGTACTCAGTTAAAACAAAATCATTTTACTCTTTCCTTTGGAAATTGGAATGCACAGGCACGTCAGCTCTTTCCAAATCTCTGGAGTATGTGAAATATATGTAGTTTTTGTATTGGGATTTTGTTTTTTGAATTTATATTTGATATGCAATATAGTTAGTTTCTATATCTAGGATTTGTGTAGGATGTGACATGTGAACTTAACTTTAACCTGGTTAAATTAACCAGGTGAAACAAAATTCCTTAATGTTCTTTGATGTTCAAGCTTTAGTATTTCCTCTTTTCTTTCGTACAGATCCACTGAAATATTATTAAAGTAGCCTTGATTGTGAGACTACAGACAAATATGTAATGTGATAGTTGATCTTTATTGTTTTTCTTATCTAACTTAATTTAGGTCATTTGTAACTCTTGAATGCTATTGCCATCATTTAAAATTCATTTTACAAATTTGTGCAAATGTTTTAGTCATTGTCAAAATGTTAACCACTTCATTTGTTACAATCAGTGGCTACCACTAAATGTTAACTTGGAATGTGTTTGATTTAGGTGGTTCGCTATTTCTTTTTGATCGCAAGGTGTTGAGATACTTTAGGAAGGATGGCCATAACTGGAGAAAGAAAAAGGATGGAAAGACTGTGAAGGAAGCTCATGAGAAACTAAAAGTAAGCGAATGAATTGGTCGTATATTTATATTGATTATATGTCTGGAGTGTATTTTTGTTCCAAGATGCTGTGTACTTTTACCATACAGATACACAGAGGCTTAATTGTTAATAGTTTTCCATTGATACACACAACAGCATATTAATGATTTTCCATTTATAAGCACATCAGGTTTTGTAGCTTAAATGAATGCATATTCATATTGCTCTAATTATGATAGAACTTGCCAACCCCACTTAGTGGGAATAAAGCTTGGTTGTTGTTGTATGATGAAATTTATATAAATGTTCATCTTCCAGGTTATCATATCACATTGTTATTATTAGTTTTATTATTATGGGGTAATTCCACTTAGGCCCCTGAGGTTTACTCGACTTGCCACGCAGGTCCATAATTTTGAAAACATGCCAGACACGTCCCCAAAACTTACTATATAGGTCATTGTGGTTCTTAATATTTATAAAAAACTTCCAATAAGGTTCAATTAAACATCTTCTGTTAAGCATTCTGTTAAATCATTGACTGTCAAAATTTTAATTAAGAAATCATAAATTTTTTAATGTAAAATTACAATTGTACCACAGTTGGTCCTCGCCCGCGTCGCCGCAGCGCGCCGCCTCGTACTCGGGTGCAGGGCGTCCGCCTGCGGGTCGCAGCAGTGTGCGGCCTCGCCGGCAACGTGTGGCAGCGCATGTGGCGGCGGACTCGACCGCCTGCGCGCGGACGCCGGCACGCGGACGCCGGCGCGACAGGCAGAGATGAAAAATATGGAAGGGTAAAAAATGGTATCTTTGTAATTTTAACAGCGTTTAACGGATACCGTCACAGAAAGACTATAATGACTTATACAGTAAGTTTTGGAGACCTGTCTAGCATGTTTTCATGCGTGGCAAGTCGAGTAAACCTCAGGGGCCTAAGTGGAATTACCCCTATTATTATTGTTATTATTGTTACTTACATTCTTACATAATGTTCATCCAGTGGAAAGAAAAAGGGCGAATGTATCAAAAAGTGTTATATAAGTAAATGATTGTTTTAGGGTGTTTTAGGCGTAAACATTGAAATTTTTTGGTCCATGTATGTAAATGACACAAAAAATCAATAATCATGACTACAAAAATGTTTCTATTAAAAGTCTAAGACTGCGTTGGGAAAGCTTTTCGATGGAAAAAAAAGTACTTTTCCATACAACTGAGAGCTAAAAGTAGTGTTTGGTAAAATAGCATTTGAAGACATTTCAACTTTAAAAAAATCAAGAAATGCCTGTAAGAAAAGAGCTAAAAAATTAAATTTTTGAAAAAATACTTTTGCTATAACTAACCAAAGATAAAAATACCATCAAAATAATTGAATTTTAATAATACCACAATTATTCAACATATAATAAATATATAATATAACTAACATAATTATTATGAAATATATAATTATGTTACGGAATAACATAGAAGTAAAATTAAATAATTATATATTATGATAATATATTTTAAAATAATATGGGTAAAACTATAAACAACCATAATTATGTTATAATATAAATAATAATATGTTATAAAATACAATTTATTTATTTATAAAATATATATTAATAATATAAAATTAATTTATAACTTATATAATTTAATTATTATATAAAATTAATACAACAAATACATATTTTAAATTTTATAAAGTATAAATATAATTATTATATTTAATAATATGTATTATAATATTTATCATATAAAAAATAATATGCATAATAAAATATTAAATTATAAATATCAATCATTTTATTATTTATTAATAAAAATATGTAATAATAATAATTTTATTTATATGTCTAATTTTGTCAAAATTATGAATTTTTTAAACACGGGAAAACAATTCAGCTTTTGACAACAGCTTTTGACAATAATTTGCCAAATAAATAAAATAACTTTATTCAAGTGTGGGTGATCAGTTTCGATGAAAATAACATACAATATTTGTTAAATTGTAATTTAAACCATTTAAGGTGTGTTGCGTGTAAGTTCAAAGTTTTGGTATTTACTTTGTAAATAACCAATTGTTCTGTTGCATACATGTAAATTTTCCTTAGTTCGGTAATGTCTCAAATATTTCCGTTTTACTTTATCATATTGTGATTTATGTTAAAACTTGCTTTAAATTTGATTTATTTTCGAGATTTTCTTGCAAAAATGAATGGATATATTGAATCCTGCTATAATTTCAGGCTGGGAGTGTAGATGTTCTGCATTGCTATTATGCTCATGGAGAAGATAATGAAAACTTTCAGAGGAGGAGTTACTGGATGTTGGAAGAGTATGGAAATAGGACTCCTATAGATCTCATGAAGTATTTTTAATTTTGGTTTGCCATTTGAATTTCTGTTGAATGCAGTATCTGAAATTATGGTACTATTTTAAAAAATTTTCCTCCAATTATTTCGACTTCCTAATTTCTGAAGTCTGCATTATTGACCACGAAGAGTCTTTGCTGCTGTTTCATTGATATTTTGGTATTTTATTTTGTTTTACAGTACCCCCTCCCAGCAGATTATTGAAAGATTTTGAATATGTGTGGGTGACTTCTGGAAAACCAACGTGTGATTGGCACTTTTTGATATTTTTTGTTATAGATAAATTTAAACAACATTACGGGTGGATTTGATAATAGCACTCTTTTTTCCAACTTCCTTCCTGCTTTGTACATGGCCTAAATGCCAGTAACTGTGAAAATTAATAAAATATGTCATTTCACAAAATGTCTTGCAATTGGCGGATCAGATTGTATATTCTGGGATTTGAATGACTGCAGCGTTATTTATAATTTAATTGTATTACCTATGGGATTGTCACTTTTTCATGTAACTACCCAACTTAAGAATAATATTAGGACATCCATATGGTAGGGTTTTTATTGGTAGAACATATGGTAGGGTATTGGTTCTACATTTAGAGGTCCTTAATATTTACATGACTTCTTTTCATTTGTTGGTACCATGGATTAGCCCTGGCGCATTAACTTTGTGTGATGGGAAACATTGAAAATACTTTAATACAGAAGTTTTTTTACTTTAGGTATTGGTTCTACCTTTATAGTTCATTAATATTTGCAAGAGTGCATAGTTATCTTACTGATACCAGCGGTTAACCAGAGTACTGTAATTGTACATCAACTTATTGTGAAAGTAATTATTGAAAACCTTTTAACACAGAAATTAATTTCTCTTCATTTCCCGACATTCTACAATATTGGGTTAGTTTTACAATACCCTTGTTCAAGATCTTCTTTTGATAGGACTTGCTGCTCCTAGAAATCCTTTTTTGGGACAAATCGTCCTATCCTCTTTGATGTAGATATATTCATATGGCCTGCAATATAATGGCAGAGTGTCTTGCATCAATAAACAAATATTTTGAGTTTTCTTAGTTACCTTTCCATCTAAGTTTAATTATTTTTCCTATCCCGATTCCCTCAATTTATATTTCTGGCTTCCAATTGCTTAATCCCATCCTCCAGCCTTTAATCTCTATATTCCTATCAGGTTCTGTATGTATCTGAAAGCAACTTTAGATGCTAGAGTAAAAGGCAATTTTAAAAAGTACAGGGTTATTAATATGATGCTCTGCGCACACCTTATGGCCTTGGTGCCTCCCCCTAATGCAAAAATCTTCCCTTTACATCTGGCAGATCACTTAAAATCTGTCAAATTGGAGTTGATATGATAATCCGGAAAAAATATTTGGATTCAAGTCAACCTATTTGAGGATGTGGTTTGGTTCAGGTTGGGTTGGGTTCAATACACAACCCAAAACCCAATCTTACCCGTGGTGTATATTAAGTGATAAGTGATAACACTAATTACCTGATTTTGTGATTTTTAGGCAAGTAATGTTTAAAGAGGATGTCTACATCATGATGGATCATTTGCATTATTTGTCTTTTTTTACCACTATTCTTTGAAAATAGAGGGTATTTTTGGAGACTGAAAAACAAAGGGTATTGAGAGATCTCAAATCATATTTTAAGTCAGTTTCAAGGTAATCTTAATTTGGTTAGGTTAGGTTTGGATTGGGAAATTTTACCTGTTTAGGTTACAGTTTGGTTTGAGTTGATTATTTTTTTAAACCCAAATAGTGTACTTGTCTTGATACCCCTAAGATTGATTTGCATCGTTGGCATAAGTGCTTGTTTCTAGCCAAACCTTTTAGTGTTTCACGTCTTGGTGGATTTGTGTAAATGAAGTTCTTACATCTAGACTGCTCATAATGTTTCTAGCCAAATCTTATGTGATTATACATATATACATATATATATATATATATATATATATATATATATGTAATATAAGACTGAGTCCTCCTTGTTGGCGTAAGTGCTTAGTATATTAGTATTAGTGAGTCTATGATTCTAACATTGAGTGAACCATAGAGTCCTTCACGTATACTAGTTAGTTTCTGTCCTGGATTCTCAAATCTCTCTAGACCTCATCACCATCTTTAGCAGCAGCTAAATGATTTTTTTTTCTCTCTGCTAATCCTTTTGTCCATTGCAAATTTTCAATTGGTTTTTGTTCATGTCTTGGCGTAGTTACTTTTGGATATCGACCTGGTGTTGGCTTTTATATTGGTAACGAAAACATCATTTAATCTCACTCCCACACTGTTTGACCTGAGCAAGATCTGGAAACTCTCCTTTTTATGCTGTATGTTAATTTAATGTATTTAAGGATTTAGGAAACCTATCTCCCTTTTAAGATTACTGATTAATGTTCTAATTTTTCAGGGAGTTAATGCATATTGTTCTTGTTCATTATCGCGAAGTGAAGGTTTGAGTTCATTCACAATTGTGATTTTGGCTTTAATCCATTTTCAAATCAAAAATTAATTGTTAAATATTTTTAATATCTCTGCATGTCTAATATTGATTTTTGTAGCATTTCTAATCTAATTTTCCAATTTTTTATATATTTTTTCCATTTTGTTGTCAACTTATGATTGTATCGCATAGATATTCTACTTCTGTTATTATCGTTATTGTTTTTTTGCTGCTGTGTTATAAAATATGGCTTTTAGCTGTAGTTCGTGGTAATTTTTATTGTCTCTATAGAGGGCTTGGTCTAATTCTTGTTTTTGTACTGTATTTCTGCTACATGATACTGTTCTGTCAATGTGGTAGGCATATTTTATGGTAGTCTTTAACAGGCAGTTATCAATTCATAGAACAATTAGCATGGGCTTGTGCATTATTTCTTCGAAGCATGAGTATAAAACTCGATTCACTTCTATGTGATAATGGAAAAGTTTTGAACGATATTACAGATTTTGGACAATAAAAATATTATGGGATTTTCAGTCAACTCAGTGTCTCCACTTTTTGCCATTGGATTTTGTCAGTTTTGAGAAATAGATACGTTGACAAAAGTTTTGAAATTGATGGGTATTGGTCTAATGGAGAGTCATTTGAAGGTACTGATTAGTTTGTATATTAGAGATGAATGTGCTTGGATTATGATGAAGTTATAGGAGAATAAATAATAAATTAAATGGATTTTTTATTTTTTTCCTGTTTGTTCTTGGGCTTCCTGATGTTTTTTGAAAGTTTCATTTTTTCCTGGATGATACTTGAAGCAAATTTGCGGATGTAGCAAATAATTTCGTATGACTTTAGGCAGAAAATATGTTAAAACCTGCTCCCACGTAACATTTGGTGTGATTGTTTGTTTACTGTTTGTTAAAATTTTTGAATTTACTTAGAATATTCATTTAACATCATTTTTAAGTTTTGGAATGGCTCATGTTAAGCTTTTTCCTTTATTAAGTTTTTGTAATTTTTGTGATGAATTTGAGTTTTGTCTAGAATTGCATCTGAATCATATTTTTGTGGGTTTTTATATAAACAATGGCTGCTAAACAGTCAAAAGGCATGTATATATTTCAAACCTTTGTTCTCAGGGAAGCAAAGCAGGTTTTCTTCAGCAAAGAGATGATGGAGAAACTGCAAGAAACTCCCTTCCAGATAGTCCTGGATGTTCTAATTCTTCTGCTAATATAGGCCACGTTCCTTCACAATTTACTGATTATGGAAGTCCAAATAGCACGCAGCAATCAGAATATGAAGATGCTGATTCAGGTATACTTTTGCAACCCCTTAAAAAAACACTGTATGTATTCTCCATTTGTAAAAATTTAAAAAACTGATTCATACTTCAATCATGCATCCTTTCTTCCAGTGTATCTAAAGCGAAATTCGATGCAGCAGATAATTACCAATCAAGTTCCAGATACCACTCTTTCCTTGAGATGCAGCAGTATGGATCTTGGATGAATGTTCACGTTACCAATGCTTCTGCTCCAATTCTTACTCAGAATGACCAATGTAAGCCTTTCTACCTTGTACTTTAGTATATATAGCTCAAGGTCTTTGATGGATGGTTTTAACTGGAGGTGCGTTTTACACATGCCAGGTGACTATCAGAGACTGCAGGATTTCGACTCATTTACAGCTGCTCGAGAGGGCATACCCAGAGTTGTAAATGAATCTGATTTTGAATCAACTACAACAACTGGAAGCAAAACAAAGACTGATATGGAAGTATGGCAAGAAATCTTAGAATCTGGTGCAACAGGCTTTCAGAACCCACCTTTTGATATGTCTGTAGCTTCCATGTGGGCTGGTACTTCAGAGAACAACAACGAGCAAATTTCTTTTGCACTTAAGGATATTGCGGGCGGCCTTTTTGCTGATACAATACCAGGCAAATCAGTATGGGAGGTACATCGGTTATATGCATACTATGATGAAAAATTTTTCATGAATGCAAAATACTGTTGTATCCTTGAAGAGTTAAATAAAATTTCCAAATGCTAACTGGTAGATGGCCTCATATTATCTGGTGTTTATGCTTTGTTCTTCCTTTCCATACTTAAAACACCAGTGTAAAACAATGGTCATGAAGTAAAGATCATTTTCTTCTCCTGAGAGGTTCACTTTTATTTCCTTTTTGTTGACAAAAAAATTGAAACTATTGCTGCCTTTACACTAGAAATTTGTAGTTGTTAATACTTAGGAACCTAATTAGTTTGGTTGAAGGAAAAAAAAAAGATAGTTTGGAAAAATTTTTTAGTTTATTTTTAAAGACATGTATGATGGGAAATAAAATGAGTTATATTAAATTATGTTTAATGTGAAATAAAGTTTAATTGTTTTATTGAGAAATGTATAGGATGTAAAATGAACTAACTGTATAATATTGAAGTTTGTATAGATGAGAGAGAAATATTTTTTAATTGTCTTGTTTAAAATAAAATAAAGTTTTAGCCGTGGGATTTTTCTTCATGGCTTTTTTGCCCATTTGCCAAACGCAAGTGACTCTTAGTTTTTATTTTTTTCCTATACTTTCAGTAAGGTTTATCCATTACAACGGCATCCTCTGAAAGTCAAGAATTATTGTCTGACTGCTCCTTCTTTGTTTGTTTCTGCAGCTTTCAAGTGACAACATAGAATCTGGTGCAGACAACCAACCATCAGAAGAAACTCTCACGAGCCAGTTATCAGACCTGTCTAACAAAGAAAGTGACGAACTAAAGAAATATGATAGCTTCTCTAGATGGATGAGCAAAGAACTTGGAGAAGTTGATCACTCACAGATTACATGTAATTCTGGAATTTATTGGAGCACGCTGGAAAGTGAAAGTGTTGTGGACTCTAGCCTATCTAATGAAGACTTAATGAGTCCCTCAATTTCCCAGGATCAGCTTTTCAGCATTATTGATTTCTCTCCAACCTGGGCTTACGCTAATCTGGAAACCAAGGTAAACTAGGACCTTTATGGTTTGTTTGAGCTAATAGATTGTCTTATGTTAATTTAAGGCAATGAATGCATGATAGAAAATAGAATGTGTAATTGTTATATCTCTCTTGTGTATGAAACAGGTAACAGTTAAGGGAAGATTTTTGAGAAATAAGGAGGATTTACAGAAGTACAAGTGGTCATGTATGTTTGGTGAAATTGAAGTTCCAGCATTCATTTTAGCAGATGGGTCTCTCTGCTGCTATGCTCCACCCCATAAATCTGGAAGGCTTCCCTTTTATGTGACCTGTTCAAACAGGTTGGCTTGCAGTGAAGTACGGGAGTTTGAATATAAAGAGCATGTATCAGCTTCTCAAAATACAGGAACTCCTAATTCTTCTTTCCTTTCAGAAGTGTATGAAATCAAGCTGCAATCCCGTCTTGATAAGTTGTTATTATTGGAATCTGTTGATTACTCCAATCCAATTTGTCACCATGATAATATGGGAACTCATGTAGACTGTAATATTTGCTCCCTGATGATGGAAGCTGATGATGAATTGATCAACTTAATCAAGCACACCATTGATGAAGACTTCCTCCACATTTCTGCTGAGAACCGATCACTTGAAGAGCAGTTAAAACAGAAATTGCATGTGTGGCTTCTCCATAAAGTTGGGGAGGATGGAAAGGGACCGAATGTGTTGGACGTGGAGGGGCAGGGCGTGCTTCATTTAGCTGCTGCTCTCGGTTATGATTGGGCTATAAAGCCAACCGTTGCTGCTGGTGTTAATATTAACTTCAGAGATGCACATGGCTGGACTGCTATCCACTGGGCGGCATTTTGTGGAAGGTAAATGAATTAATCTCATTCCATGATGCAATGCAGCAGCGAAAGACATTATATATTCTTAACACATTTTGCTCTAATACCAAACTGATGTAACGAGAAAACGATAGACTTGTGTTTCTAAATAAAGATAATGCAACTTGATTGGGGAGATTAAACTAGGTTAAATTCAATTATGAAAATTTGCAGTCACGTGAAATTTTATGGAGTTTTAAGTGTTCGGAAGGTCCTGTGCAAATAAGATTAATATCAAGCTCAAGGATTAAATGCTATTCAAACGAACCAGAATTAACATAACATGGATTAGATGTTTTGGTTTAACAGAGAATATAATGATACTAAGCATATCATTTCAGCCACAGGGAAAGCTTTAGAGTATTAAGATAATTCATGAAATTTGAGCGCAAAAAATCTAGAAATCAAATTTCTTTAATTACAAATAATAAAACTGATTTTACCAAGAAGATAGCAATAAGTCCAGCATAACTAGAAAAACAAGGAACGCCAGAGAGAAACAAAGGCAAGGGGAGGAAAGCTTAGTTCAGCAAATAACAAGATTTAAGCATAGCAAGGACTAAAACATATTCACTGATAAATTTTAATGAGATGAAACAGAGACAAACTAGAATCCAAATCAGTAACTTCAAGCACTGTTGGGAAAACCTGCAGACCCTCTGCATTCCCAGCTACAATCCGCGACTACCTGCCTAGAGTTGTCCAATTGAAGAGAAACACCAACAGTGCACTCCACTCAAACTTAGAAAATAATATTAGCACGTCATCATCATCCTCACCTGATCATCATCTCGTGGCCTTTATAAGACGACGGTTAGGGTTGAGCGGGATCAACTCAAACATGCCCAAGAAGTGTTTGTTTATGCACGTGAAAGTCGGTCGACATGGGAGACGAGAAGTCGACATTGTTGGCTTGGTCGAGGTGAGGCAAAACGAGGCGAATGGGTGCGCTTGGCAAGAGCAGAGTGTAAGCAGCCATTGGAGCCTCGATCTGAAGCTAGGGATTTGGATCCCATTAATGAACTGGTGATCCTGGCTGCGTTTAATGGCACCATTGCAATCTAGACACCCAGTTTTAGCTCTTTCACATATGGAGTCCAAATATATGTAATTTGATCCAATTTGATTCAAATTGAGCCTAACTCAATCCAATTAGAATCAAATCGATCGAAAATGACCCAAACAATTCTAAACTTTACCTAATTGATCTCGATTGAATCCAACTCAATATACCTGAGTTCAGGTGAATCAAATTCAACCTAATTTACTTAATTTGAGTTTGATTTGTCTTAAGTTGAAAATAAATAATTCAGTTTGAATCAAATAAAACTCAAAATAAATACAGGACACTAAAGTGGGCATTCCAATCGATATAAAAGTTTCAGCCAACTCAATAAAACAAAAATACATTAGGTGACACATAAATAAGAAATAAACTAGATGATAAGTCGATCTTTGCTTGGATGTGAAGATCATGTCGATGCGTTTACTAATGCACCAATATGCCCCTCCATCATTCCATCTGTCAAATCTTATTTCTTTAGTTTATTTTGTTCATCTAAACATTTATGATATTCCTTTGAATTGCAGAGAGAGGACGATTGTTACCCTTATTGCATTGGGTGCCTCTCCTGGAGCTTTGACAGATCCCACTCCTGAGTTCCCTTCCGGAAGAACACCTGCAGATTTAGCATCTCAGAATGGGCACAAGGGAATTGCTGGTTTTCTAGCTGAGTCCTCTTTGACTAACCATCTTCGAGCTTTAACTTTGAAGGACTCAGAAAATAATGATTTATCTGGATCTTCTAGTTTATTGGGATTTGAAAATTTAGCAGAGAAGATAAATGCAACAAATATGGCAGAGGGAGAGATTCAGGTATCCCTGAGTGCTGTCCGTAATGCTACTGAGGCTGCGGCACGTATTTATCAGGTATTTAGAGTTCAGTCATTCAACAGAAAGAGAATCATGGAGCATAATGATGACAAGTACAAAACACCAGAGGAACGAGCTTTATCTCGCTTTTCTCTTAAGCCTTCTTACAGAGCCCAGCAAGATGTCCCAGTTCATGCTGCTGCAATTAAAATTCAAAATAAGTTTCGAGGATGGAAAGGAAGGAGGGAGTTCCTGATTACTCGGCAGCGAATTGTCAAAATCCAGGTATGTTGTTTTAGCCATTTTGTTTCTTTTTGCGGTATCAATTGTTACTACATCGCAAACCCTATGTTTGAGGATTTTGTTTTTGTGTATTAAGAATCTAAGATGTCCTCTAAGATATTATTTGATTGATCTAGGTGTATTGGATTTAGTTCTATAGATCTATTTGATAACTCTCCCTTTTGAATGAGGAATATTTAGCCCAGGTAAATTCTTCAGTGACTGGTTTATCAGCCACCACAAAAAATTATTTTTTGATGAAAAAGGTTGCACGTAGAACAGCTTTTTACTGGTGCAAATGTTTTTCTGCTTTATGATGTGCTGCCTTTGGCTTCTGTGAACTGGCACATTACTTTGTCTGTCTTATTATTTCTTTATTCTTATTGCTAAACAGGCCCATGTACGTGGTCATCAAGTAAGAAAGCATTATAAAAAGATTATCTGGTCAGTAGGAATTGTTGAAAAGGTTATACTACGCTGGAGGCGGAAAGGAAGTGGCTTACGTGGCTTTCGATCTGAGGGTCTCCCCGATGGCCACAATACTGAAAATCAAGTCTCTAAAGAAGATGATTATGATTTCTTGCAAGTGGGAAGGAAGCAGACTGAGGCTGGACTAGAGAAAGCGCTTGCAAGGGTGAAGTCCATGGTTCAGTATCCTGAGGCAAGAGATCAGTACAATAGACTTATGACTGTTGTGACTGAGCTGCAGGAATCCAGGGTATTTTCTGTTTTATCTTTGGAATTTTTTATTTTTCAAATCTGCAAACTTAGAGTTAGCAGTTACATGGCAAGATAGACTTTGGGCCTTCTTGTAATGATTTTGTCATCTCGTGTGACTTAGATTAGATGTAGTGGATTTGATTTTTGATGCTAAACCGTTGTGATGCAAGGTAAAACAATGAACATCAATTATTTTGCACTACGGTATATTGGGAGCTACAAGAACTAGATATTTATTTTTATGGTCGATCCCCCATTATACCTAGACCACTCAAATTTGCATAGACACAACCTAACCTCACTTTTGTGATCGACTTATTGCTCTCATACGAATGTTTCTACTGTAATGCTAGAATATTGTGGTAAATCTGGTTGGAAATTCTTCCTTGTTTTTTTCTTGATGTAGCTGGAGGAGGTTTGTGCCACAGTGAACAGGAGACATTTTTTTAATATCTTGGTGAACATTTCTTTGGCTTTTGTTCTTTTTAAAAAGGAATGTATATTCCCTTAAGGTGAAGTTATTAACCTCGTTTCTGTTAACATGTTATGCAATTTCAATTTAAAATCCACACACACACGTTATGCCTTAATCTATGCATCGACGTCGATTAGATGTGCTTATCTTCCACAAATCATAGTACCTGATTCCACTGCTGTGTGGTAGAAACAACTCACGTTGTACTAATCTGGGCTCCAAAAAAAAAAATGAAGCCTGGAGCAGTCTGAGTGGAATTTGACTATGTGGTAGAAACAAATCTTCCTCTGAACAGATTTAACATGCCAAATAAAATTTCTGATACGCTTATCTGAATTTCAATCTCATAGTTTATTAGCAATGATGACTTACAATGATGCTACCTAGTTTAGTACCTACTAACTACCAAACTTATACAGCTGATGCAGGCAGAAATTTCAAATGACATGGGGCGATCTTCTTCTGATGCTGATTTCATGATGGGACTTGAAGAACTTCTCGCAGATGACTCTGTTATGCCAGAAACATTTTAAGAGTTTGCTCTCCTTTAGTTATTATATTACTAGCTGTAGAGATTGTTCTGTTGTATGTGCTGATGTAAATGTTGTGCTCTACTCCCTCTTATGTTTGTTTTCAGAGTCGTGATATTAGATACAGGTGGACTGATTGATGTAGATAGGAAAAACTCTCTAGGGTCGTGACTATGCTTGTGCCTATTATGAAAATTCCAAAGCCAACTTTTTCTTAAAGATAAAATCTTTTTATTAGTTTGTAAACCCTTGTAGTTTGAATTTACATCGCATGACTAGAGATATCGTGTGGCTTCAGGTTGCTTTTGTGAAGAGAAATTTGTAAATGTTAAATGGCCTTCTGCTTGTTGAATTTGTTTTATAATTGTTTTGCTGATTTTATATGCAAAACTTTTCTAGCATTGTCATTATGGGTTCATTTGCCAGCAAGTTTCTCGTATGCACTGGAGCTAGGCCTGCTCGCTCACCAACTTGAAAAGTAACAACAAATGTTACTGCTTGCTGATTGAACAGCTTTCTAGCATTACTAGAATACCTGGAAGCAGAACAAGGTGATTATTTTTTTTAAAGTAGTTTGATCACTAGAAAATCACCAACTGCATGATTTGAGATTTAATTAATGTTAAATTTGATGTACTGATTACTGATCATTTGGATGACTGATTTAGAATACAGAGAATTTATCTTTTTCGTTTCAAATATTTAGCTAAGCTTTTCTAGTTCTGTTTAAAAAATTGTGAATTAAGGGCCAAGGTTAAGGTTACCAAATTAGTTTCTATATATACGGTGGTTTTCCGTGATCACGCAGGCTGCCATGGAGAAGACGAATTCAAGTTCCAACTAAGGAAACAAGTATAAATCTGGCGAGCTTTTAGGGCCTGTTTGATTGATCGTTTTAAGCGATTTCAAGCGGGACGAAGTCGATTTAATAAAATTAATTAGTCAAACGATTCTAGTTCTTATTATAAATCTGAATCTATTTTAGAAGCGTGAAACGACTTTGAGGCCACAAAGCCAAAACTACTGAAAACGTGCTTTTAGACTCGCCATTGCTGTTTTTTTTTTCTTAAATTTTTTGAAAAGCATATTTAGGGATAAATTTGGTATTTGTTTTCAAGGCTAAAATTAAGGGATAATTAAATTTAATAAATTTAAAATTTAAAGAATAATGATAAATTATCATTTGATTTATAATATTCTTTAAATATTTTAAATTTGATATATATTCTCGTGAAAATTTTAAATTAATAAATATTCAAATAAGTTATGAAATTTTGATTAAATTTGTTTATTTATTTTTATTATAATTTTTTTTTATTTTTATTATTTTTAAAATTTTATTGTGAGATGAAGTAGTTTTTAAATTAATATTTATCTAGAATTTAAGTTTAAAACTGTTTCATTTATATGAAATTATTTCAAAATTTGAATTTGATTTTATTTATTTTGAATCTGAATTTACCGTCAAACAGCCACTTAAGGATTAGATTATATTAGAGGTTAGAATAAGTTTTCAAGGTCTTTGACTCACTGCAATAGATAATAATTTTTAATATTTTTTTTTACTTGGATTCTTTAGGTCTGTGTTGTACCTTATTTGGTCTCTAAAGTTCTTTTAATGGAATTTTGCTTGGTCCATGTGGATTAAAACTCTCCGTTTTAAAAAAGCTATGATTAAAGCAATGTTTTAATTGTCAAAGGTTCTACTTGGTGTTTATATATTAAAGATAAAATAAATATTTTATTATAAAAAATAAAAGAATAATATTACATAAATGTTTATAAAAAAATTATATTTATTTTATATTTATATTATTTTTAATCTATTTAATTTTATTTTTTATAATATTCAGGAAAGTCTATAATGTTTATGATAAGGTCACGTTCATTTTTCCCCCTTCCATGGTCTTTTTGGAATATTCCAATATATATAATATACTCCCTAATTTTAATGGTAATGTTATACTTTTATTATTTTATTCTAAATTTCATTATCTTCTCTTCACCAAATTCTCTCATCTCTTTTTTAAAAATTAATCTCACCTCCTCTTTTTATTATAATTAAAATTTTATTTAGATATATAATTTTAGGTAATATATAGATCATTTTAAAATAATAACATGATTTAAGCATGTCATCATATTAAATAATTATTTTTTTGAAAATAATATGATGCAGGATACAATAACTTTGAACTGTACATCTTCTAAATGGCATTAATGCCACTTAGGCAATTAATAAAACTTCTGTGGTAAGCATTTCATATGTTCTTATCACTGCTTAGGCATGTTAAAATCCGAACTCAACTCCAAATTAAATTGAAAGTTTTCGATTTAATCTAATGAATAAATGAAAAGAGTTTGATCTGATCATGATCCGAGTTAAAATCAGCTCATTTCTTATCGATTCAAGCTAGGTGTGAGCCAAAGTTGATCCGACTTTTCATTAATTTTTTTACCTTTTATCTAAGTTTTATGTATAAATGTATTGATCAAATACTTAAATATAAAAACAAAAAAAAAATATATCTTTTATTTGTTTAATTGATTGAATTGATAAAATCTAGAACTATAAAAAAGGCTCGTCAATCGACTCATTTGAATCGAATCGATCTCAATTTGATCCCAAATTTAATTAAACTTTCTAGACATCTTAGATATTTGAGCGAAATTCACGGCATTATTAATGCTGGAGATTTTTTTTTTTTTTTTTTTTTGGGGCCTTTGAGCTATTTCTTTCTTGAAATGAAAGTCCCTGCAGACATTTTTGAATTAAGTTATGTAGTTTAATAAAATGATAAAAAAAAGTTGTGGATTTAAGCCTCTATTTAGTTAATGATTTAGTTAGTCATAATTATTTTTAAAATAAAATAATTTATATTATTTTTAATTTATTAATTAATTTATTTAATATTTTCACAATTAATTAATTTTATTTTTCGCCATTACAGGCCTATTTATTTATAAAATTTAATTTAATAAAATTAAATTTAAATTTAAATAAAAATATTATTTTATTAAAAATTACGAATGATGTGAAATAAAGTTAATTATTATGTTGGAATATGTAAAGAACGTGATATAAAGTTAGTTATTATGTTGGGATATGTGAAAGATGTGATATAAATTATTATTATTTTAATAATGCGTGTAGGATGTAAAATAAAGTTAATTTTTAATATTAAATTTTATGCTGATGCCTGATTAAAATTAAATCAGGTTAATTTTCAACGGAACAACTTATTTATATATATTATTTGTAAAAAATTAAAATCGAATAAAATGAGAGTTAATTCAGTGCTATTTTCAAGTTTCGAGTTATCGATCCGATTTCGAGCCGAACCAATACCGGCTCGAAATCTGATCGATCACATTTTAATTGACTCGAAATCGGCTTGAAGTCGACTGGGTTCGACTTCGAGCCAGCTTGAGTCAATTCCAATTGACTTTGAGCCGATTTCGAATTATTTTTGAGCTGCTCGAAATAATGAAATCTCAATTTTTTTTCCAGCCGATCTCGAGCCTACCCGGCTCGACTTGATCTAGCTCGATATCGGCTCGATTTATAATATATATATATTATATTATATATTTGTATTATATATACATAACATGTATTTTAAAACGAGCCGATTTCGAACCGAATCGAGTCGAGCCTACCCCAGCTCAAAATCGGCTTGAAATCATTACCGAGCTGAATTTTTTGCTCGTTAGTCGGCTTGTTTAGACCGACTCAATTTCAATTCGTTCTAAAATTGATTCAATTTTCGCTCGATTTTCGATTTTCGATCCATATTAACACCCTTAACTGTAATGCTCAAGCCTGTTGCGATAACTGCTGCTGCTGGAAAATCATATTAGGCTGTTGCCGTTATATCTAAGTTATTTTATAATCCAGTCCACAATTTTATACGAATTAATATTACACAATTTATTCCAATTAGACCCAAAAAAAAAAAAAACTATTTCTGGTCAAAAAAAATCATCAGTTTGTTAGTAAGTTGACATGCTAAAAAAAATCGTTGTTGACAGTGAGGGAAGTCAAAAGAGCAATTGACCAGGTTTTTTATTGGCTTGCACGTAGTGAAGTGGAGAAGACGTTGTAACAAATAAATAGAATTTTTTAATGAAAATAATAACATCTAATTAACTTATGAGAAATAGATTTTTAAAAATGCAAGTAACAAATAATTATATCAGAAAAGAAAAATATTAAATATGTTTTCATAATTTCCTAAAAAATTATAAAATTATCAATCAAAAAATAATATTTAAATTTTATAATATTTAAATTATATGACATAATACCGAGATAATAAATGCTTCCTAAAAAAGAAGTATTTAACTGCTTATAATTGTTATATAAAACTGATAATACAAAAATAAATTAAAAAGCATCTCCGTCTTACAAATGTTCACGTACACGCGCTAGGAATGAAATAGTTTTAAGAGCTAAATAGTTAAAGTATCAAATGTGAATGACTGAAAGTCAACAGCAAGAGCTTGACAAGCCGTAAGTTTTTTTTCAATGTTATGAGCAACAGCACGACGAGCAGCCTACTTATAGGAAGAACCATTCGGGAAAGTAGCAGCGACAAATATCAATGATGAAATACATGTGATATTAAGATAAAAATTAGTGCTGTCAAACTAATCATAAACTAAATATCAGCAAGATGTGTAAATTTAGTGTGGCTCGGATATTAGAAAAGAAGTTTAAAAATTATTTTTTTTAAAAACATTTTACAGTATATGTAACATATAATTAAAATAAAACTTAAATGAATTTTAAATGATTTAAATGTCATGTTATTTTTAGTGATCTCCATGTTGAGATTTTTTTTGTTTTTTTTTTTTGGAAAGGGTGAATATTTCTTGTTAAGTTTAAATGTTAAGGTTATAAAAAGGAAGTAAAATTGTTAAGATTAATATTGGAATATTTAAGAAATTCAAGATTAGAGGATAATATTAAATTAATCTATAATTTTTAAAATATACTATTTAAGTTTTCAAGCTGTATTATTAGCGGCTATTTCATAAAAAAAAATATTATCAAACATGAATAAAAAGATTACTTTACTCTCAATTTTTTTTCTACCACGACAAGAAACTAAGTTAGGTTAGGCTGTTCTAGTATTTAAAATAAAATAAAAGTGCTAAAACTTATTTTTTAATTACATAATAATTGAAATTTATAGAAAACAATTAAAAATGTTATAGGGTCAGGACTAATTTAAAAAAATTCAATGAACTTCAGGACTCCAATGTTATTTTTTTTAAAAGTTATATTACTGGCTCTGAATGATGTTTACGTTAAAAAACTGTGTTTTTATAAAATTTTTTTGAAAAAAAAACAACTTTTCATATGAGAATAAACAGAAGAGTAAATTACATCCGGATTCTTAAGTTTATTAATCTCGTTTGAATCACTAATTGCAAGTATTCAATTGACATTTCAAAAAAAAAATATTTAATTGATTACATGGAGATTTTCATAAACCGTCAAAACTAAAGAAATTAATAATAAAAAAGGAAAAACAAGAAACAACAAAATAGAACAGCAATTAATGATGTGAAATTTTATTAACTGAAATCAGCAATATGATTCCTAGTTGAATGTAGATCAAGTTAAATAAAATTTATTCGATTTTAAGTTAATATGTATTAACATATATATTTCCACACAAATTTATGTTATGTTTTCAGAATTTTAATATGGGGTTCTCTAAATTTTATTTTATATATTAAATTACTATAAAAATATTAATATTTTGAATCAAGTATATATATGTATATATATTATAAAATTTTTTTTATTTTTATTTCAAGCTAGATCGATCAGATTTTATGCCAGCTCGAGATTGGATTGAGAAAAAAATTAAGTCATGAAGATAACTTGTTAGTTGACTCGTTTAATTTGGATCAAATAGAATCGATTTTAAAATATAATTTAATTTTTAAATGATTTTTGAGCTATTATGTTATAAGTAATTCCTAATTGTGGGACAATATGACAATACCCATGTCCAATGCCTTCCACATGCCTTTAGAATCAAAGAAGAAGATGGCAACAAGACTTGTTCTTGTCTAATAAGGAGATCAAATAAAGCACAAAAAGTCACATCATTGCACCTTATATACGTGCTATTCAGAGTCCAATCATCAGGTGTCACTTATATATTTTAAATCAATATTGTAGAAATTAAATCGAACTGATCAGTCCGACAGTAAACTAACAAGTAATCTAGCTCAACTCAATATCAAAATTCGATTATATATCAGATTAAATCAAATCATAATAAATTAATCTTTCTTCATGATATTTACAATTTTATGATGACAATAAGCCATGTAGTAAATAAATTTGTTATTATAAATTTTAGATATTATTTTAAGTGAATAATATTATTCTTACAAAAGTTTTAAAAAAAAAAATTCAATCAGTTCAATAACTAATCTGATTTGTCCCACTATGAATCAGACAATAAACCAGTTCTTAATCCAGTTTAGCTTTTACAATATTACTTTGAATGAACCATGCACACGTGACAGTCTATGATTAAAAGCCAAACAGTTCGAAACCCCAAATCTAAAAGTTTTTCAATCTTCTTGAGAGCAAAAATAGTTTGATCAATCTATTATCTATCTCAAACTTTAGTAATTATCAAAAATTATTGCATAATAATACTGCTAAGAAACACATAAAAATATTTTGACTTTAAGTTTATGGGTTAGTAGTGTTGGTATTTATATATTAACTTTAACTTAATTTAAGTGTTATTTTACAGTTGAGTAGGCTTTTGATAGTTCAATACGAACGAGAAATTATTGGAATATAATTGAAAAATATAAGTAATATATATATATAATGATAAATATTTTTTTTAGAAAATTCAGTGAAGATTTAAAGGGATTATCTAGGCCATCAGTTCTACTATTTTAAACAATTTTTTTGATAATTAAAATGCCTAAATTTGTTGTATTAAGAAGGTTATTTAATATATTATTATTGGAAAATTGAGGTATAGATATGTAAATGCCCCTATTTTTTAAAATAACAAAATTGTAATTCCGACGGCATGGGGCGTGAACGTAAGAGAGAGATAGAGAAGAAGGGCGTATACAGCGGGTCGGAAGAAAAATTTCCCGCTTCGGACCTCTGCCGGCCTATTTCTTTGTCTACTCACCCGGCCTCTTTGGTTCTCAACCTCTTCGTCTTCTTCATTTTCCTCCTAACTGCATCGCAGCTCTCCAGCTTTTCCTCATCAATTTCAGCTGGGATTCGCAGCAGATTCGGAGCGGGGATTTGAATTCTCTTCGTTGCTTTTGCTTCTTCGGGTATTACTCTTCTCTCCCTTTCCATTCTTTCTTTATGGATTTCTTCTCTTTGGCGTCCTCTGCAAGAAGAGGTTTACCACCCTTGATGGGTTTTTGGGAGGGAGGCCAACGTAGCCTTTTGGTTAGTTGGATGTGAAGTGGAATTCTCTTCTCTTTTAGTTTTTGAGATGGAGCACGATTCCTTTTTCTTTGATTTTTTGTCATCCATCGTGGTCACGGTCGATGTTTCTCTCTCTCTCTCTCTGTGTGTGTGTGTTTTTTTTTGGGTTTTTTGAAATTAAAACAATTCTTTTCTTCCTCTCTTCATTGCCAACTAATGCCATGTTTGGAACTGAAGCTGCTCGATCTTTTTACTAAGTAAGCGGATCATCTGTTGTTATGCAGGTTTGAAATAGTCTTCTGAAATTTGCTCGAACGTTCAAAAAGTTGTGAGATCAGGAGGATTCTGTTTCCTACCACATCGCCACCATTCCCTACCATTCTTCTCTGTTTTTACATCTATTTGTGCTCTGAAGGGATATCAAACCGAGTAGCCCAAACTTCTCCCTGTTTATACATACACGGTTCATGCTTGTAGACTCCTGTTCTTTCGTGACAGTTTCATAGCACTACTACAACGCCTGCCAAATATATAAGCAGAATCTTAGCTTTGGAACCCATTTTGAGTTTTTTCATTTTTTCTACATTTCTCGGTTCCACGGTTTCCAACTTGTTCGATTATGGCAAAATTTACCTGTTCGATTTCCTTGTTGCTTGCAAAGAGGAAGCCCAAGGTGAGCTGCTTAATTATTCTTGCTTTGTTTCTTCAGTCCTGACTTCCAATAATCTTTCAAGATGTCAGCTAAATTTGACAATTTCTTTGTAGAAATCATCCAAAACTGCCAAAAAAATCCAGGATCGTGGTAGCGTGGGCAGTAAATGTCGAATTAACCCAATCAACATTGTTAGCCCTTCCAGTGAAACTGTCCTAAATCTGAACCACCCGTTCACACTCTCAAATTCATTTCTTCCTCGGGAGAAAGATGCAGTAATTCCTAAGGTGTTGAGTAATGACAGCTTTGTCGGAGCCGGGTATCCAGAAGTAGCAGCTTATGAAGGGGGTGATGAGCATGATGAGATACGATTGAAGCAAGCAAATTCTTCATGCCTTAATCTACAGGCCAAAGCGGAGCTTACCCTTGCCTCCCAGGGATCAAAGACTGATTCAAACTCATGTGGATCAGATATTATAAAGATGGAGATTCATGAAGGGATTAGCCCTGAAACACTAGGTGCAAGTGGCCATGTGAGTGACCTTGGAATGGAAGGCACCGATTTTTGGGGTTCACCATCTCTTAGGCGTTCATGTTCCAACATTGAGATGAACAGAGATAATAAATTGATCAACTCATACAGCAGTTCAAGTTCTTGTAGCTTGTCAGGAAGTAGCAGAGGTGAATATGAGGACCATTGCAGCCCTCTTGATAGGGTAAATTCTTGGGTAAATAGCCTTGAGAATTGCACTTTTTTCTCTCTTGATGAAGAAGAGAATTGTATAGAGAAGGAGGATGAAGAGACTACTAGCGCTCATCATCATTTGGAGATTGCAGAACTCTCCGAGAAGAATCACGCACTCAATAGCCAATTACGTTCTGTGGAAGAGGTGATGCAGCAAAACTATATTATCCAATCCTTGAATTCATCATCACCAGCAGCTCATTTCTGTGGCATGGGATTGAAAGTTATTCCTTCCATCTCCATCTTTTTAAGCCTTAAATCACTAAATCTCTCTGGAAACTTCATCGGTATGTAACAAGTTTAAAAAAAAAAATTCTTCTTTTCATACTTAAACCTAGTGCTCATGTGGACATTAACCTTCTTTTTCATCTTTTGCAGTTCACATTACCCCTGGAACCCTGCCAAAAAACCTTCACACCCTTGACTTGTCTCGTAACAAAATATCAAGCATTGAAGGTCTCAGAGACCTCACAAAATTGAAAATTCTCAAACTAAGCTATAACCGGATCTCAAGGATCGGTCAAGGTATAAAAATATGTAACATGGTTTTATTTTTTTTATCCAACTGACTAGAGCAACGGCACTATCTAATATTCATTGTAATGTTAATACATGCAGGACTGTCAAATTGCACTAACATCAAGGAGCTATACCTTGCGGGCAATAAGATAAGCAACGTTGAGGGACTTCACCGTCTCCTGAAGCTAACAGTTTTAGACCTCAGCTTCAATAAGATAACCACAGCAAAGAGTTTAAGCCAACTTGTCGCAAACTACAATTCTCTTGTCTCTCTCAGCCTCATTGGCAATCCAATACAGAGCAACATTGGAGATGAGCAGATCAGAAAGACAGTTATGAGCCTTCTCTCCCCCTTCACTTATCTGAACAAGCAGCCAATCAGGCATCAGAGAATGATGAGGGAGGTTGTGAAGAACAATGCAGCCAAGGCTGCTCTCAGGGATGCAGGATGGAGCTCCAGAAGGAGGCCAACAAGGCGCACGACATTCAGTCCTCAAAACTTTTCAAGTAAAAGCGTGATGGTAGGGGGATCTTCCAATCACCTGTTGAAGAACATGAGCCAGTATTCATTATCACGACGGGGATAGAGATTTTGCTAAAGCTTCAAATGAGAACTGGTTTCATGAATAGCGCATTGTTACTATATATGCACAGTATCTTAAATTTAGGATTTGTTCTTTGATATTTAATTGATATCTTGTGTCCAGTTTATACAAGGAAAATGTTGGACAAAGAGCTTTTCTGCTGTGAAAGATTCTTTTGTTGCAAGCCTTTTCATTGTGCTCATTACAATTATATGCTACTTTGAAACATCTATTTCATTCTTACGAACATCGACAAATGACATAAAGGATCTGTTCCAAGTTGAGCCTACACAAGAATCAAATTAGAGCACTCCAAAAATTCAATCGCATCTGCTAGTTCCCTTTGACTGCCGACCACTGATGTAAAATATTAAGGCCCAACAAAATACAAATGATTATCGACGGTTGATGAGCTAGGAGAAAAATGAAGATAAGCCCAAGGAGCACCAACGAGAAACAATCTGGGGAGCTTGCTAATAAAGAGATGTCCGAGAACAAGCTTTTACGAATTTGGAAAGTTATTTAAGTAGTCCTTGAATGAACAAATTGTTCGAAGACTGATGATTGCTCGAAAACCCAGTACACAATAATTACTAGTTCCCAGCACATCATTAGGCTTTTACAATTGGATTAGCTAACTATACCACATATATGCTCCACATTGCAAATTCTTGTAGTTCTAAGAAAAAGAATAAGGATTATCTTTTTTTTTTTGAAAAAGATTAACTTATCTTTATTGTACATAGGGATATGGATATAGATGCACGTAGGAGACTCTTGCATAGAGTCAAGTTTAACTATTATGTTTGTAATTTTTCTCCCTATATAAGGGAAGAAGAAAACTTTTAAGATAAATTACAATCAGGTTCTGGAGTTTAGAGCATAATATCACTTAAATCTATAGTTTTAAATTTTTAACATATAAGCCTCTGACTTTTATTATGATTATCAATTAGGACTTTTTCATAATTTTTTTATAAAATTCAAATTCTCCCCTTTCTTTCTTTCTCTCTTTTACCTATATAGCAAAAACCTGCATCTGTCTGCCTCTCAACAGGAACAAAAGAAAGAGAGAATGGAGAGATAGAAGAGAGAAAAGAAAGAAGAGAGACTCCCCTCCTACTTGCTACCCGGCAGGAGCTGGAGAAAGAGAGAGTGGAGAGATAAGAGAGAGAAGAGAAATAAGAGAGAGTGCAGGAGGGTTGTGCAGCCTCCCTACTTGCTACCTAACGGGAGCAAGAGAAAGAGAAAGGAGAGTTGGAGAGCAAGTGAGGAGGGGGCAAGAAACCGACCTTCCCTCTGCATGCTCTCCTGGAGGAGAGAGAGAGAGAGAGAGTGTGTGTGTGTGTATGTGTGTGTCTATGTATGTGCATGGGTGCGTTAGTGCGTGCATGCATGAGAGGCCCCCCCACCTTGCCAACTTAGCTTAATTCACTAATTTTAGCCATTTAAAAACTGCAGATCTCTTGAAATAATTTTCTCTCAAATCAACATCTTTGTAATATTTAAAAAATCAGACTAGGTTAACCAGTTCAATCAAGTCATCAAACTGATCGAGTCCAAGTTCAGAACTGCACCATACTGAGAACTTGCTAGAACCAGATCAAATAGAGTTCAACTGCCCAACCGAAAAACTGGCTCACTTGAACTGGCTAGGACCAATCAATTGGTTTTTGATGAGTCGATGACTTTGCATTCATGAAATTATATAAAGAAGATTTCTAATTAGTTCTTGTTGAATACTATAGCCCTTTGGCAAGCACTCATTGATTAGGAAAGTTTTTATTTTTTTCATTTGCTTCTTGGATAACTTTGTTAGAAACTTATACTGTTTGAATTAATTTTTTAAAAAATTTCTTTTATTTTATATTTTAATATAATTCTTTAAAAATATCATCTTATTTTTCATTGTTGATTATTTTGAAGAAATTTGAGATTTTGTCTTTTATAAATTTATAATCAAAATAAATTTAAAAGCTATTGAATTTAGTTTCGTTTTAATCTTATTATTGAATAATAACTTTATTTTAAAAATATTTTTTATAATTTATTTATTAATATTTTATAAAATTATATTGTATAAATATTTATTTTAATTATTAAACTATTGCAGGACTGACCCATTGAACTAAGTGCTATAAAACACCCACAAATTTTCCCTCCTCCGAGAACCTCTCTTCTCGCCGAACCGCAGCGGATCCTCTGAGCACCGAGCTTCGCCCTCCTGGGTCTCCGCCTGAGAGACGTCGTCGGCCGCTTGCCGAGACCGCGGCGCGCCTGCCGCCTGACGGCGAACTCATCGGATGTTGGCGACTTCGTCTCTGACACGCCGATCGTTCCAGCCTCGAGCACGCCTCCCCTGCGACCCTTCTCTGTGCGCTGCCGGCCGCATTGCTGCCTCGACTCACGCCGTTCTGTGCTTAGATCTCGTCGTCTCTGTGCGCCGCCACCTTCTTGCCGTTCCTGCGCCTCCGATCCATTCGAGCGACCCCCAGCTCCGCCTGTCCGTGCCGTCATTCAGATTGCGTTGCTCGGACTCGGGGGCCGCCATATTCACACTTCCATTGGCACTTCGGTTCTGGCACACTGTCATCTGCTGCGGCTCAAATTTCTTAAACATAACCCCGAGTGCGTTTGGGTTGGGGGTAGGGAGAAATTTTTATATCAGGATCGCGCGCCACATCAGCTGTCCGCAAGCGAATAAATATTCACCGCGTGGCGCGCGACCCAGACCCACAGCTAGCACTGCAGAAATTATTACAATCGGGCACATATGTATCATACGTAGCACGTTTTATCGCATATGTATCATAATATATCTCATACGTAGCAATTTTTATCACGTATGTATCATAATATATCTCATACGTAGCACGTTTTATCGCATATGTATCATAATATATCTCATATGTAGCAATGTTTATCACATATGTATCATAAAATATCTTATACGTAGCAATTTTTGTCATATATGTATCCTAATATATCTCATACGTAGCAAGTTTTATCATATATGAGATATTTTATGATACATATGTGATAAATATTGCTACATATGAGATATATTATGATACATATGCGATAAAACGTGCTACGTATGAGATATATTATGATACATATATGATAAAAATTGCTACGTATGAGATATATTATGATACATATATGATAAAAATTGCTACGTATGAGATATTTTATGATACATATGTGATAAAAATTGCTACGTATGAGATATATTATGATACATACGTGATAAAACGTGCTACGTATGAGATATATCGTGATATATATGTGAGCAAAATTGCTACGTATGATACATATGTGCCCGACTGCAATAATTTTTGCGGTGCTGTGGGTCCGAGTCGCGCGCCACGCAGTGGATATTTATTCGCGTGCGGACAACTGATGTGGCGCGTGATCCTGACCCAAAAATTTCTCGGGGGTAGGATAAGCTAATTCGGGTTAGCTTACCTCCATTAATAACTTACCCCAGCTGGGGTAAGTTATTAATGACAATATAATATTTGAATGCTAACTCGGGTTAACTTAGGATAACCTTAAATTCAGTTTGACAAATAAATAAGTTAACCCAGGATGATAAAAAAAGGATGAAATAGGAAGAAGATATTTATTGATTCACCCAACACATAAATAATATAATCTTCATCATAAACATTTAAAAAATATGAACTTACAAATATTCATCAAGATCAACATCCTCGTACAATTGAGCACCATGATCATCATCAATTTATTAACCCCTACAACAAACAAAGTATAATTAAATATGATACAATCAGTAGTAGTAGTATGTCAATCACTTCAAAATTTCAATACAAATTAACCTGGCTCATCCACACCTGTTCAATAATGCCTGTTCAGATAATCTTACCCCTTCATTATTGAGCTGCAGATATATGAGTTGTTTGGTCTTCATCTTCATTCTCTTCCTCCAAACTCTCATCTTGCTCTATGTCAGTCTCTCGCATATTGAAGTACGTATCATGACTATGATACCTGACAATGTAATTATGCAAAATACAACATGCAAGTATAATATCTGCTTGTATATTAAAGGAAAATAGTTTCATATCAGTTAATACTTTAAATTATTTTTTTAATATACCAAATGTGCGTTCAACAACATTTCTCAATTGAGCGTGCTTATGATTGTACAACTCCTGAGGAGACTCATATCTTCATTGTGAACGATTACGAAAATTACTCAAATGATATCGTATAAACTAGAATACTCATGTACACTTAATTATAAAAATCAGAAATGAGAAAAGTTTGTATACAAATATATTAATCTTTTGACTTAAAAAGGACAACATTAAGCTTTGTCTCTCCATGAAGTATCTATTGATATGCGAAAGGTATTGGACTCAGAATTATGTATGTAAGTTATGGTACTTTGGATCGGCAAAAAGTATAACATTTTTATGTTTACCTCTCCACCTGGATACCAAGGGTAACTGACATATAACATAAAATCACATTAACATTAATCAGATCTACATTTTTTTTTTAATTATAAAAAATTTATTATTGCCCATATCTCAGAAGAAAAATAAGTGCAAGTGTAATACCTGAGCATATAAGTGTAGTATCTATTCATATACAAACTATCGCTTAACTATAGTAGAACATAAGCATTAAATAGGACTTGGGAAGAAGTGGACTTACTAGAAAATCGCTGGAGCAAAGCAATTAGGAGAGAATGCTAGAACTTGGAGGCACAGGTAAGATGACCCTTCAAATACAGCAATAAATAGAGAACCAAGAACACAAACAATTGAAAAAATAGTCAAATCACGATGAATATATATAGGAATTATATAGTGGACATAAGAGTAAAAATATAAACAATGGCACAACAATAATATGACATATATTATAGAGTAACATGGTAATGAAATGAGTAACATGAATTATATAAAATAAAATTCAGCTAATCAACTTGTTAACATGGCTATGGATCATAGAAAATATATCAATAACAGAAAGATGATAAGCATCATAGGCAATATGATAATGAGAATGGTAATATGGGTAGTATGACACAAATTTAGCTCATCACAATGCACAATCAGTCTTCAGAAAAAAATTTTGAGAAGTGCACAGCCATAACAGTAAGCTAACTACAACAAGAATCTCATGAAAAAAAAAATGGTCCAGCATGAAAACAAATTTGCAGCAGAGAATTTACGCAGAACTAAGAAAAAACACCACAGAACCAAGAAAAAACAAAGGGGATCCACCACATCAACTAAGATAATCAATTATGAACAGTGTAGAACTCAGATCTGCGATTAGGGCAGGCAGACGGGATCCACCGCATCAAAAGAGGGAACAGAAAAATTTACAGAAGACAGATCTAAGGAAGCTCGCCCGCATCAAAGTAGGGAACCGCTTTTACCTGAACCCACCGCATAGAAAACCAGCGGTACTCACCGTCACCAACCCAGAAGCTTGACGCTACCAGAGAGGCACTGCGCCGGCCTGCGTTTCAGAGAGGAAGCAGCGCCATCATCCGGCAGCTAGCGCGGACAACCCAACCGCTCGCGAAGGCTTTGCGCGCGAGAAACAGCGCCAGATCCGTCATCTCCGCCCTTACCCTAGCATCATGGATGAGGTAGCTATACCCAGGGGTAGGCGGGGTAAGGGAAGCCCGCTGGGTTTGTTAACCCAGGGGTAAAATAACGCGTTTTTAAGCATTTGGTGGGTTAACTGGGTTAACTTAAGTTAACCCAGTTAACCCACCCTATCCAAACAGCCCCTAAAACTTGACATATTTCTCAGATCTCTTGCAAGGGCTAGTGAAGATTTTTCTATCATCGAGATTGTTTGATCTGCTCACCCATGTAAACTTGAAAATTGCTGTTGAAGTATTTATTGCAAGGCATCTTATTTTTTGTATACCCTAGCTTTAATTTGCTGAATTAGTGTCACCTTAAATCATGTAGGAAATTATCTATATATTATTTGGACTTTTTTTTGAAATATTTAAAATTCAATTTGCCTGCAGTACTTGAGTTGTCATGATTATTATGTAATTATGACTAATATATATTCTTTTAAATTTTATGTTTGCCTGCTATCTCATCTACTGATCTCTGAGTTAAGATTGCATTTACATGTTGTTCCATATCAGTAATTCTGCTTGCAATTTTGGCAAACTCCACAGCCTTTTATTATATCTTCTCCTTTTTTATAAAAGGGACACATATACTTTGTAGATGTTCTTAGACTTTTGGTCTTGGTTCCGTCATTAAGTGAATATACAAAAGAGTTAAATGGGAAAACTATTGTCTCAATTATTTTCATCTTCCTTTTCATTCTTTAGTTCACTCACTAGTTTTTGTATTAGCTTCGAATCAAACTACATTGAAAACATGTTCCTTTGTTCAACAGACTAAATCCTCAATTCATGAAAAGGCTCGTTGCGATGGAAGCCTTGTGGCAATATGGAGTCTGTTGGTATTAGAGGGTAAGTTTGAAGATCTCAACATATGACAAATGTTAGAACAAAGATAGTTTTAAATAAGAAAAAGAAAATCTTCTCTTGTATTAATTTTAATGGAAAACCCAAATAAATCTCACAACTATAGTAATCAAGAATGAAATGCAAGATGATACCAACATTTGTGTGGTCTGGCCAACAAATAACAAGATGAATCACATAATTTCCTTCTTTCTTCACACATCCTCTCTTTTTTCTATGTCATGTGACTGCTTGCAACTCACTCCAAATCCTGATGGAATTATTTAACCATGCTTTTATGCTATTTTTGCATATAGAATATATATTGAATCAAATATTTAATTTATTAGATATCTAAAATACAATTGTTAGTCAATTACAGGTTTTCAACAAATTATCCTCCTTTATCTCCAAATTTAAATTTTAAATTCAAGATAATATCAACAAATCTTATTATCTTATCAAATAAAGTGGATATGAGTCATTAAATCACAAATATTCTCCCATTAGCTGCTGTAAACTCCAACCATGTATAAGCAAATTTAAAAAAATAAAATAAAAAACAAACTAATAATCATCACTACCATCAACTAGAGGATCTAGCCAAAGCTCCTTGATGCATGCCTCATTGGAGGATCCCATCAATTCTTCTTTTATAACCATAAATACATCATATTAGTTAGAAAATTCACAGTTTTAGTCATAATAAAAAAAATGAAAAATTTATAATTTACATAAAACTCAGTTCAAAGCCTCTAGGGGGATTTCCTTCAGCAGATTAAAACATGAACTATGAACTTTGATGCAGGATAATATGCAAATGCAATTCTAACTCGGATGTCAACAGAAAATGTAGCAAATGACCAGAAGAGTTACAGAAATATATACCATAGATAATCACATGAAGATCAAGAAACTCCAATCTCGTAGACAATCTCAATCAGCAAAACGAACAACACCTGTTGAATCTTTGTTGTCATAAAACTAACCAAAAACTTTACTGCTTATCAAGTATCTCAAAATCAATTTCACTGCTTTCAGGCTCATCTGTGCACCTTCTGATGGTAGTGGCAACATATAAAATCTCAAGAAGTGTGCAAAACAAATTTAAACACAATTTCAAACACATAAATCAGTCAATATGGTGGTGGATGTTCACAAATTTCAGCAAGAATTATGATTTGAAAATAACTACGCTCTGATCAAGAAATTTTAATCCACAAACAAGCTCGAGGAGTGCCACCAAGGAGCTGCTTGGAGAGTCCTTGAATAAGGAGCTATTTGAGAACTCTTTTTCCTGAACGATGATCCTGAGGACCACCCTTCATGGATCAAACTACCTCATCGAAGAGACGATACATGACAACAAGAGACAAGTTCCTAGAAAACTATTGGGCTTCCTCAACCTGATTGATTGCTCCTTTGTGCAAATCTCCGCTCCATCAAGCTTTGTAAATAAAAAAAAAAAGTTAAATAAAAGGATTGTCTTGTCTTCACTATACATGAGAAAATGTGTATGAGGAATAAGGATAAAGCTAGCTGCATTGGGACAATCCAATTATCACGTTTATAACATTCTTCTCTTTATAATTATAGCAGACTTTGAACATGAATACAAGCGCGATTTTCACATTTAAAGAGAAACTTTGTCCCTTCGCTTCACAAAACTTCTACACTAAGCAACACAAATACAGTTTACTTCTTGGGCAGTGAGAACTGATCAGAACTTACATTGAGGACTGATATTGCTTACTTTTAATGAATGAATGTTTCAATAACAACCGAATTTTTCTTGAATTTTTGCATTAACTATTTTGTTAATAATTAGATAAAAGATAACTAGTTATTAACGAAATAATTAGTTTAAAAAGGGAAAGCTGCATACCTTATTATTTTCAGTTTCAAAACATTACAAATTGTTATTTGATGTATGTTTGTTTAGATGAAGATATTACATGATTGTAAATAATAAAAAAAGTTTATACAAAGATTAAACACAGTGAAAAAATTTATTAGGACACCAAAACATCAGGAAATAAGAGAAGTAAAATAGACCTTGATGCAAACTTCACATCGGCAAAAATCGTGCCTGCCTTCAAAGTTCAAACAACCTCTTCATCTTTAATTAAATCAATGCAAGCCTGCTATTCCCATCTTTTTTCGTGGAGCTTTTCAGCCATGCAACTGCTTCGTCTACTAACATATTCATGATATAATCAGATACTAGAGTGAAGTTGGAAGTTCATTTTGCAAAAATCTGAAAGATTTTCCAAGCTTGATTCAGCAAAATCAGGTCAGAATATTGTTAATGCTGACGTTATCTGAAGGATTTTCTGCTGAAGAATTTATGTTCTTGTCTGGGATTCGCTTTACCATAGACCACTCGGGAGAAGCAAAATCTTTGAGCTTGTCATGTAATTGTTGACTGCATTCTACAATCTCCAGTTTTTCCAGTGATGCTGGAAATCCGAGCTTTGGGAGCCACCTGAAATTGATGCAGTTCCATATTGAAAGTCGCCTGAGCGATGTGAGGCTGGCCGCGGCCTCCCCATTGAATGATATGAAGCTGCATTGATGCCGAATCTCCAAAGACATAAGAGAGGAGAGGCCTTTCAGGCAAGCCGGCAGATCAAGATCACAATTGTTGATGGAGAGTGACTGTAGAGATGAAGGCATGTTGAACCCCTCAAGCTTCCTGCAGAGATAGAGCTCCAATACTCGGAGTTGTGGGAGGAACAATAATTGATTGGTCCTCAATTTCCCCTTCTTTCTGAATGACACAGAAACTTGCCTCATGTCTAGCTTCAGCAGAGAGGGAAATGCGGCTGATCCATCTCCGAGCTCCACCTCCAAACTCATGTTCTCAATGCTCAAATACTCAAGGTGAGGAAGCTCTGCAATATGTGAGAGGCTTTTCCATCTACGGCAAGCTGAGAGGGATAAACGTTGTATATATGTTAGGGACTGCGGAGTCAACCAGCTCGGAGGATTGTGACCAGGGTGATGGAGAATGTGCAGTTCTTCCAGCGTAAGAGGTGGTGTGAGGCATTTGAAAATGCTGTCGTGTAGCTCGCCAGCAGCGTCCGCAGCATCAGATCTCCAAACAAACCTTAGAACCTTCAATCGTTCCTTCTTTTCCAATCTGGCCTGCTTGGCATCGTCTACTGCCTCAATGCAATCCATATTCCATATTTGCAGCTCTCCAGTTAATTCATTCATCTCTTCAAGCTGCCCTACATTGTACTGCTTCCCACTTCTAACGTGAAAAACTGGGAGCTTTTGCAGATGACGGAGCCTCCCAATGCATGGTATGCTGGCAATTGAGGTCTTGCCTGCAACGAGATGCCGCAACTTGATTAAGTTGTTCATTCGCTCTGGGAATTCGATGGCTTCGTAAGGATAGAATAACAGAGTCTGCAGATGATAGAGGCTGCATATGGATTCTGGAACTACTGAAATTGCGATTCTTGAAAGATCAAGATACCGCAAATGGATCAAATGTCCAATTTCCTTTAGTGTGAATTGATTCGTAAAGCTCATGCTTGAGATTCGAGACAGAACCAAGACCCGGACCATCTTCATTGATTTCAGAGCTTGTGATGCACCTTCCCAATTATCTATGCTTCTCACCCCAAAGGTGTTGAGCGTGCGCACAACCTTTAACCGAAGCATTAGGGCTTCAGGAAGCTGCCCAGCTCTGCTCCTGATCGACAGATGATGGCAGGTTTCAGGGTCTCCATACTGTCTTGCCGAGTGATACACGAAGCATTCTTTCAAGGAGACAAACATGGCCAAATCGAGCAGCAAGTCGTGCATTTTGTAGTAGTTATTGTCAGATTTCGTGAAAAAAGATCTTGACTCCAAGTTTTTGAAGTATTCCAGCCCAATTTTCTCTAGCCATTCATCACCTTGCTTGCTTGAAATGTAGCCCTGTGCGATCCACATGTTCACCAGACTTTCTCTATCGAAGTCATGATCTTTGGGGAAAATGGCACAGTAGGAGAAGCATCTCTGTAAGTAGGAGGGGAGATGGAGGTAGGACAGCATGAGAGCTGGCATTATATCGCCTGCCTCTTGATTCCCAAGGCTCCACAGTTCGCTGTTCAGAACTCGGTTCCAGTGATCAATCTCTAGTCTTTCCCTCAGCACAGCCCCCACTGTCTTTGCGGCCAAGGGGGATCCCTTGAGCTTCTTTGCTATTTGCCGGCCGATTCCCTGCAGCATTTGTCCTTTTGGATGATTCTTAGGATCTTGAGCACCGAAGGCATGTTCATCGAAGAGTCTTTGGTAGGCGGCTTCTTCCAAACCCTCTAAGTTAACGATTATAACTCTGCAGTGATCAGCAACCTCCCTTGGCAGCGTTATGATGTTCTTCTTCTCTCTGGTAGTCACGATTATTCTGCAGGATTTTGTCTTGCTGACTCGAAGTGGGAGGAGGATTTCTGTCCATTGTTCGCTCCAGACATCGTCAAGCACAAGTAGCAGCCTCTTGTTTGATATGTTCGCCATGAGCATGTTTTCAAGGGTGTCCATGCTGGTGGTGGACTGCAGCTCAGCGCTGGTTTTCACCTTAGAAGAAGCTGTGTCCATTATGATCTCCTTAATGATCCTTTCTTTTTTGTAATCATCAGAGACGCAAATCCACACCTTGAACTCAAATAACTTCACCATATCATCGTCGTTGAAGACGTATTGGGCTAGCGTCGTCTTCCCCACACCACCCACGCCGATCAAGGCGATGATGGAAACTTGCTGGCTGGTAGAATCTTCATAGAGTGTATTTGTAATTTGCTGCTTCTTGTCATCTCGGCCATACACCATGCTTGAATTTATGGTGGAGGTGGTTACACGGTGGCTGGGGATCGCCGTCGCCTCTTCTTTCTTGCCGACTTTCATCGCTTGCGATGATGCCATGGCGAAAGTGCAAGCTTCTTTCAAGCGACGGGCCACTTGATTGAGTTCGTCGATTGTCCTGCTGATCCTTTCGGCTGTAATCTTGCTGGTAGAAAAATGCGGCTGATGATGCAGCTGTGCCTGCTCCGACAGACGCGGTTGCGAAGAAGATGGCTGAGGCAACTGAGCCGGCGGTGGTTGAGAGGAAGGCCCTTCCGGCAATGCGGACGGTGCTTGGACAGTGGTTGGTGCGGCAGGGCTACCGCAGGTGAAGCATTTAGTAAAAAGCTTCTTGAGAAATGCCAGACACCCACACCCATCATCAGAAGTGTCGTCACTCTTGTGATGGGTTGAAGCCGAGGGTTGCGCCCCAACCACAGCTTGAGCTCCGGCGTGGGTCGAAGCTGCTGACTGCAGGTCATGAGCTGTTGCCGCCGGCGGCGTTTCAATAATTATTTTTTGACCATCAGCTTCAATTTTGGCTTCGGATTTACTGGATCCGGTGGCTTCCCACTCGACCGTCCTCTGGAGCTCTTCATACTCCAGTTCATCCACCAAGTCTTCGGCGGCGTAGGCGGCGTCTCTTACCTGGGTGAGGAACTTCTCTATACCGCCGGTGATGTTGTGAATGCTCTGCGCTAGCTGGATGAGAAGCGGGATATTCTCCATGGCGTCCTCTAGGGCAAGCAGCTCGCTGGATATAGTGTGTAGAGAAGGCTGAGATTCGAATGAAGCACTGACGGCTGAAGTTGAAGGTGTTGGGTGACTCATTGAAGAAGAAACCTGTAATTTAGTTATTTTCATGAAGCGCGTCTTCAAGGTGTCGAAGCTTGTTTGCAAGAAGGGAGAAGCTACAATCCCGATTATTGCTGCCAGAGCAGCTGCCACCTCAAGGCCGGTCATGATGGAGAAGAAGAAGGAGAGAATTAGGTATTGTAAACTACTGAAATCAGGCGGCAAGACCAAGTAAAAGAGGAGGCTTGAAGGGAGATGAAGACGGATCGTGCAGAGAGAGAGAGAGAGAAAGAAAGATGGTGGCGGGAATGCTTGCAGTTTGGGGAGAGAATAAATAAAGTACTTTCAGATTCCTCTCTTATAATATCATATATAATAATATCGCATAAATTCATAATTTTAATTATTAACATTTAAATCACTCTAAAGTTTACTATAATAATCAAATAATTTTTTATTATTTTTTGTTGAAATTTTTTAAAATTATTAAATTAGCCTTCCTCTCCTTCTCTTTTCTTCTCCCTGTTGGCTTTTTCTTCTGCTAGCAGAACAACAATTGGCTCAGCTCAAAGAGAGTAATTTAGTAATTTTTAAAAATTTTAGTAATAAAAAATATTTAAAAAGTTATTTAATAATTATATTAAAAATCAGAAATTTAAATATTAATAATTCAAAATTATGAGTTCACATGATATTTATGTTTTTAATTTAAAGATATAAATATAATTTAGCAAAAAAACATAAAACCATAAAGCGGATCCTGCAGCTAGCTGCGCTCGCATTTTTGTCCCCATCAAGTTTCGTTAGCCATCCTCGTTAGTTTTAGTATTTTCAATTTCATTTTTCTTTTCAAAAAAAATAAATTTTAATAATAAAATTTGGGTAAATTGCATGTGATCCCCAAGGATATTGTAAATTAATTTTAATTTTTTAAAAATTTTAATTTAGATATTTGAGATGGTAAAAGTATTGTCATTTGTTTTCACTTAAAATATAATTGTTATATTTTTATATTTTATTATTTAAATTATTTTTAATTAATTATTTATTTTTTTTAAATTATTCTTACATTAGTAAAGCTGAAGTCCGAAAAACTTTAAAGAAGATGAAACATAAAAAAACAGTAGGATCAGATAACATCCCAATAGATGTTTGGAGTGCCTAGGAGATGAAGTTTCTTAGCTCACTAGATTATTTAATATAATTTTAAAGACTGAAAAAATGCCAAATGAATAGAGAAAGAGTATATTAATATCTATTTATAAGAATAAAAGCGATGTACAGAATTGTGCCAATTATAGAGGAATTAAATTAATGAGTCGTACTTTAAAACTTTGGGAGAGAGTGATCAAACAAAGATTACGCCATAATACTAAGGTATCAGAGAATCAGTTTGGTTTTATACTAAGTAGATTTATTATAGAAGTCATTCATTTATTAAGAAGTTTAATAGAGAAGTTTAGGAGAGAAAGGAAAACCTACATTTGATTTTATTGATTTGAAAAAAGCTTATGATAAAGTCTCAATAGAAGTACTTTGGAGAGTTCTAGAAAAGAAAAAGATTTA
Source organism: Apostasia ramifera (assembly GCA_019297695.1). Classification (NCBI taxonomy): domain Eukaryota; kingdom Viridiplantae; phylum Streptophyta; class Magnoliopsida; order Asparagales; family Orchidaceae; genus Apostasia; species Apostasia ramifera. The sequence continues at coordinate 217,021 of JAEMOT010003317.1, read as the reverse complement.
CACTGCTTATATTCAAGTTATTAAAGACATATATAAAGGAGATGTTACCTGTGTTCGAACACAATGAGATTTGACTAAGGATTTTTCTATTACAGTTGGATTACACCAAGGCTCAGCTTTAAGTCCGTATTTTTTTGCTTTGATTATGAAAGTCATGATTGGACATATCCAAGATGAGGTGCCTTGGTGTATGCTCTTCGCAGATGATATTGTCCTTATTGAGAAAACTAAAGGGGGAGCTAAAGCGAAACTCAAAGTTTGGAAGAATGCTCTAGAATTTAAAGATTTTCATCCCACTAGATCAAAAATTGAATATATGGAGTGCACATTTGGTCAAGAAAAAATACTTATATTAGAGATATGACAATTGGTGATCAAATTGTCAAAAAGAGTGAGCGCTTTAGATACTTTGGATCAATCATTCAAAATGATGGTGAAATAGATAATGACGTCATTAGCAGGATTCAAGCAGAATGGATAAAATGGAGAAATGCTTCTGGTGTATTGTGCAATAGAAAATTTTCATCCAGAATCAAGGGTAAATTTTATAAAACTGTAGTATGAATGCTAGCCTATAAAGAGGAAACATACAAATAAAATAAATATTACAGAAATGATGATGCTAAGGTGGATGTGTGGGTATATGCGAAAGAATAGAATGAGAAATGAGCATGTCCAAAAAAAAATTGATATTGCACCAATTAAGGATAAATTTAGAAAAAGTCAGCTTAGATGATTTGGACATATAAATCGTAGGCCAATTAAAGCTCTAGTTAGAAAAATTAAGTTATTAGATTTTGCTCATGTACAAAAAAGAAGAAAAAAACTAAAAAAGATATGACAAAAAATATAAAGAATGATCTTAATTAGTTACTTAGACTTAGATAAGAATTTGGTAACTGACAGAGCGTAATGGAAATAAAAAATTTATATAACCGACCCCACTTAGTGGGATTAAGGCTGGGTTGTTGTTGTTGTTGTTGTTTTTGTATTACTTTTTTATTTTTTAAATATAATTTTAAAATATTAATATTTTTAAAATAAAGAAAGCAAGAAATAAAGAAATTAAATTTTGAATTCTTGTTAAAATTTTAAATAATAGTGAGAGTAGAGTAGTATAATGGTCTTTTAAAATTTATAAATTATTTAAATTAGTAAAAAATTTAAATTTTAAATTTTCTATAAAAAATTTAAATTTTAAATTTTCTATAAAAAATATCAGCAAAAAGTTGAAATTTTGAGTAAGAGACGAACTGCAATGATTTTGGAAATTCGGGATTACAATATATATTTTTTAAAAATTACAAAGTAATTTGCAATGCCCGCTCAATCTTTGGAAAAATTATTGGGTTCGAAAAGCTCGTCACATCAGCTTTTCATACACCAATTAAATGACGACAGGTGGTAGAGGCGGGCTCGCTGCATAAATGCGCTATAATTAATGTGCTTGTTATAGGCAGAAATGTGCTTATTACAAGCAGAAAGGTACTTGTTATAGACATAAAAGTACTTATTATAGACATAAAAGTACTTATTATAAATATAAATGTGCTTATTATAAGCATTTATAGGCATAAATATGCTTGTTGTAAGCATTTATAGACATAAATGTGCTTGTTATAGGCATAAATATATATAAATAAGTACTTTTATGTTTATAACAAGTACTTTCATGCCTATAACAAACACTTTTATGCCTATAATAAATACATTTATGTCTATAACGAGTATATTTATGCCTATAAATACTTATAACAAGCACTTTTATGATTATAATAAGCACTTTTATATCTATAACAAGTATCTTTATGTCTATAATAAGCACATTTCTACCTATAATAAGCATATTTATGCTTATAATAACGAGTACATTTATGCCTATAAATGCTTATAACAAGCACATTTATGTTTATAACAAGCACTTTTATGTCTGTAATAAGTATTTTTTTGTCTATAATAAGCACCTTTCTGCCTGTAACAAGCACATTAATTATAGCGCATTTATGCAGCGGGCCCGCCTCTACCAGCTGTCACCATTTAATTGGTGTATGAAAAACTGACTTAGTGAGCTCTCCGAACCCAATAATTTTTTCAATCTTAGGTCCTAAATGCAATTACCCTAAATATTATTTTTTTATGTATTATACAACTTTTAACGTATAGTTTAAATTTATTTACATATTTTAATAAAATTATTAATTTCAATTTACATCTTATATTAACTCCAACAAAATAAATTAAATTTTTTTTATTTAACATACTTATTTTATGCATGATAAATTTTACACAAGTTTAATCCTCTTATAAAATAGACTAATGGCCTCCTGCTCTCAAGATTGCATCTTTCAATAGAGCATATTTGCCTCTTTGCTTGCTGCCTTTCTAATCTAATGCTTGTATTTGGCGTGGTTGATGCCTTGCTTGTAGTTGTAGCACAAAGAAGAAGTGCCTACACATGAGAGGATCTCTTTTTCAAGAAAAAATTTTGGGTTCGAAATTTCAAGTCATTTGGCACCGAATCACAGAGCACTACAATGTGCACGAGCCCACCTAAAATGCACATACGGCTCTCAAACAGTGCACGCATCAAACCAAAAAATTTCTCCTATTTCAAGGCCGTTCTACCCTTAGAATAGGGTCCCATGGGTGAGGCTATCACGTGATAATGTCACTTCATCAGAATTAAATTTTAGGTCTTAGAATTTAATGGGTAATATTATGTTGATCTACTGATTTGAAAATCTAGTTGTTTTGGTTCTTAGAATGTCAGTTAAATTTTTAGTTATATTTTTTCGTCAAAATTGCTATTAGATATGTATGTAATGACAAATTTATCATCTCTTTCTCACTCTTTTCCTTCCCTAACATTATCAGTGCTACTATCACCTCTATCAGCCTCACTGCCACTGTGAACTCCCACTCCATCATCATCCTCATGGCCATTAATGATCCCATCACACTTTTCTATCCACATCTATTAATTCATAAAATCTATCTTTTCTCAAACAATGATGATATTAAAAGCAAGCAACCAGTGGATAAGGACCAAATCTTATGATAAATTAAGATGGTGAAAAAATATATGTACAAAAAAAGAGGACTGGTGCAAATATGGGAGAGATTGATGAAACTCCTTAATAAGTAGGGGAAATAGAAGAGGTGGGATGTAGAAAACCTAAATACATTGGAGACTGGAGAGAGAGCTGAAATGGTGGCCTAGACCAAGGATCAATTAACAGTATAGAAAGTATGGAGATTAGGAGCATCCTGCAAGAGCAGATGACAAAAATTATTAGGAAGAGGCATGCCCCCCACCTAAATGAAATCGCCAGAGGAAGCGAGGTGGGCTAAGAAACCTGAAGCCCCATTGGCATTTCTGCAAAGGTGAGACATGAAATAGAGCGAAAAATCAAAGAGATGATCAACAATCTGTTGAGCAATAAAGTCCATCTCAGTTTTGGCATAACCTTCTCCAGCCACCCTTGAATTCATCAAAGGAGGTGTCGAACAAGACAATGATGACAAAGACTTCAATAATGCATCTTCAGTTATACTTGATGATAAACCATAAAAAATGTATTAAAGAATGCAAAGTCACTTAATGAGGCGCCCCACTAACACAACCCATTTGGTAAATCAAATGATTCTCAAGCAATAAAACTTGAGATTTTTATTTTCATTAACCAATGTGGCATTATCTCATAACCTCAATGATGAGAGTAATATTTACCTATATATATATATATATATATGTATATATTAATTCACTGATCAGTGCATATCAATTTATATATATGCAATCATCTTAAGAGTATTATATAAAATCATAAGTATGTAATATAAAATTAATTTGAGGAAATCTGGATTTGCATGTTAGATTGATAAATTCCTTTGCTTTATATATATAAATTTAGATCTATGATCCTATGTTGTGTTTTGCATGTTTAGAGATAATAACATGAAGTTCTTATTTATTAATATTTTTATTTTGACTAGCTATTTATTAGTTTGTTTTATTTATGAATCATCCATGAATCTCTGACAATTTAATGTTAATTCTATATTTATTTTGTTTAGAAACATGATAGGATTACTATTCAGTATTAGATTGAAGTTCGGAGGGATTTTGGGGTGAAAACTATGAGAAAACGAATCCTAGATTGCATTTCAGGCTAAAATCGGACCACAAAAGGGTCGATCGGAATAGCATTGCCATTTTCAAAAAAAAAAGGCTCGATCGGACTGTATAATCGCATGGATCAGACAGCATGGAGAAATTATCAGATCATCCCTATAAATACTGGACCGTCCAATAATAGAATTAGAAGGTAGAGGAATAAGATTGAACTGAACAATTAAATATCTGATCGTCCAATTATAAAGCCAGACCACAGAATATAAAGATCAGACCATCCGATCTATGGATTGGACCATAGGATAAGACCATCTAATATGAATTGGACCGAGGATCGGACCGTACTACTTTGGATAGAATTGTATTTTTTTCTTTTGTTGAAAAGGATTAAAACAGAGTCTGATTGACATATGGATCGAACTATTTGATCATGACACTTATATAAAACAAGTGTATGACTAGTTTTCACATTTTTGAAAGTGATAACTCTCGATTGTAACAGCTACTAGATGCCAAGTGTAAGGACTTATCAGTACACTTAAAGAGATAAACTAATAGTAAGCAAGTATATAGACTTGTTATTCGAATAAACTTGTAAATAAAATTTTTAAGAGAACAATGGATTAAAAATGCATGATTTCTTTGAAATTGCGTACTTGCCTTAACTTGAGCTATATATATGGCCCAACTAAGTCAATTACCTATAGGGCTAAGGGGTGACGACCCCAAATTGTAAATACATTGCTACTAAAGTGAGCATGTCATTGCTATATAGAGGATCTCAAATAATATTTTTGCGCGACAACATCCATTACCTACTGTGCTAGAGGATGACAATCCCTAAAGATGTAAAAGGCAATTAATGCATAGTTCAAGAAATCACAGACCAAAATTAAAAATAAAAAATACAAATAAAAATTTTCCTTTGCTCGCAACTTTACTTATTCTCTTATATGATTATGTCATCCATGATATGCTATTCATGCAGCATTTGTTCAATTATTTGTTGTGCATATTATTATCATACTATACTATAGTTTATAACTATTATTATTTCTCTTCTTTTTTTTATAAGTATAATTAATTAAAGTGATGAGTAGAGTCGTCACAAAAATAATTGAGAAGTTAATTAACTTAAAGTGGCTTGTGATGAGATAATTAACAAAAAATAGCAAGTCAATAAATACTTTAACGTTAAGAATATATATATATATATATATATATATAGATCT
>JAEMOT010003317.1:155073-209355 GCA_019297695.1 Apostasia ramifera | reverse complement strand
CCGGTTGAGTCGTGCGGCCGCGCGGCGCTCCCGAGCGGCGCAACGTGGCCGCCGGCGGTATCGTGTGGCCGTGCGAGGCCGCCAAATCTGATGGAGAGAGGGAGGGTAAGGGTATAATGGTAATTTTATATATTTTTTAATAATAAAAAAATAAAAAAAGGACCCAGATGATATTTTTTGAAAACTTAGGGACCCGGATGATAGATTTTAAAAACGTGGACCTGTATGATAATAACTCTTAAACTCAGAGACCTGGGTGAAATTTGCCCTTATTTTTATTTATAGGTGCCCTCCATCACTCCATTGTGTTGAAAGCAGAGGCTTGCAGCAAATCAGACGAAAAGATCTCATTAACTTCACAGCCAAAAAACATCTTTTTATTTTCTATCAAAAAAAAGAAGATATTTTTTTATTCTGTGGTGCGCGTAGCCTGTAGATTAGCTATACATACCCGTTGCCGAGAGCGAGAGAGCGAGAGCGAGCGCGAGAGCGAGCGAGAGCGAGAGCGAGCGCGAGAGCGAGCGAGAGCGAGAGCGAGAGCGAGAGAGAGAGAGAGAGAGAGAGAGAGAGAAGAGAGAAGAGAGATGGGATCGATTCGATCGGAAAAACCTCATGCTGTTGTGGTTCCATACCCGGCCCAAGGCCACATAACTCCGGCGCTGAAGCTGGCCAAGCTTCTCCATTCTAAAGGCTTCCATATAACTTTCGTCAACACCAAGTTCAACCACGACCGCCTCCTCCGCTCGCAGGGCGGCGGTGCAGTCGACGTCGGAGGGATACCGGACTTCCGCTTCGAGGCCATCCCCGACGGCCTACCGCCGTCAGACCCGGACGCTACCCAGGAGCTCCAGTCACTCTGCCTCGCCGTCGCAAACGACTTGCTCTCGCCGTTCCTCCGGCTGCTTGCCAAGCTCAACGACCCTTCCTCCGGCATCCCCCCTGTTACCAGCATCATCTCCGACGGCATGATGAGCTTCTGCATCGATGCTGCCGATAAACTCGGCATTCCCGACGTCGTCTTCTGGACGGCGAGCGCCTGCGGCTTAATGGGCTACCGTCACTATCATGTCCTCGTCGAGCGGAGTCTTACTCCTCTTCCCGGTATACATCTAGCTATCAGATTCCATCGATCCTTCACCGAGCGTTAATGATTGATCAATTTTCTTTTATTTATTTGCACTGAAGACGAAAGCTACCTGACCAACGGGTACCTCGACGCCCCAATCGACTGGATCCCAGGGCTGACCAACATCCGGCTGAGAGATTTGCCTTCCTTCCTTCGAACTACAGATTCCGGCGACGTCTTCTTCAATTTCCTCGGCCGCAGCGCCCGGCGAGTCGCCGAGGGCAAGGCCGTCATCATCAACACAATTGACGACCTGGAATCCTCTGTTCTGGATGCTCTGTCTGCGGTTCTCCCGCCCATTTACACGATCGGCCCACTCAACCTTCTCCCCCGCCACTTCTCGGAGAGCCCGCAGCTCAAGTCCCTCGGCACGAGCCTATGGAAGGACGACCCCGGCTGCATCGAGTGGCTCAGCGACCGGAAAGAGCCAGGCTCTGTCGTGTTTGTCAACTTCGGCAGCATCACGACGATGTCGAATGCGCAGCTGATAGAATTCGCCTGGGGACTCGCCGGTAGCGGTTACGACTTCTTGTGGGTGATACGAGGGGATCTCGTGAAGGGGGAGAAAGCCGTTCTTCCGCCGGAGTTCTTTGAGGAGACGGAGGGGAGGAGGTTCATGGCGAGGTGGTGCCCGCAGGAAGAGATCCTGGAGCACCCGGCGGTGGGACTTTTCTTGACGCACGCTGGATGGAACTCAATGCTGGAGGCCTTCTCAGCCGGCGTGCCCATTATGTGCTGGCCGTTCTTCGCCGAGCAGACGACCAACTGCCGGTATGCGTGCGAGGAATGGGGAGTTGGGATGGAGATTAACAACAACGTGAAGAGGGAGGAGGTGGCGGCGATGGTGAGGGAGATGATGGCAGGGAAGAAGGGGAGGGAGATGAAGAAGAAAGCGATGGAATGGAAGAAGATAGCGAGGAAGGCAACAGAAAAGGGAGGTTCTTCCATTGCCGACTTCGAGGCTTTGGTGAAGAAGGTGCTCCAGTAGCTATTGTTACTGCTTCCATTGCCAACTTCCTGCATTAATATTATTGGTTTCACGTTTCAAAAAATATATATATTATTATTATTATTGTATTTCCAAATTATTGGAACTTAATTTAATCAGCATGAAGTCAAACTATGTGAATAATTAATTTGTAATGTATCTTGTTAATTTAATTCGCAGCTTTTCCTTCAATATAAGAAATTTTAAAATAATATGCCTTGTAGATATTAAATTTCTTATATATTTATTTTACAGTCTACCTAAATTCTAGGATAAATTGCATGTGGGTCTGATTTAAAAAAAATTTAATACATGTTCTCCAATTATAATTTATACTAGCGCATTTAGTCTAACCGTATTAAAATAAAAGTAAATGACTGACTTATCATTAAAAATTTTAGCTTCTTATTTCAAATATTTATTTTTCTAGAAAAAGAAAATATTAAGATAAGAGGATGAAATTGAGCCATAATAGGAGTTAAAAAAAATAAAAAGAGAAAGATTATAAAGATTTTAAGGGTTAGATGAGAGATATTTTTGTACATCGAGAAAACTTTAATGACCATATTTGATTAATATTAAGATACGATTTATGTCAATAGGGATCAAGTTAACGAGTAGAAATCAAATTAGGGGCCTTTCCACGTATACAAATTATAATATGGGGACCTATATGTCTGTATAAATCATACGTGAGAGTCATGCTTTTCAAAATTTATAAAATTATAACTACTTTGCATTCTCTCTCCAATCTCAAGGGCCCTGATGCAATTTGCCTTAAATTTTAATATGAAAATTTAATTCTATTTTACATTATGTACAAATATTATTATTAAAAAATGATTTGAAGTTTCATATATTATATATATTTCGATTTCACATTATAAACAAACATCAATATATTTTCCATCTCTAATTTAAAAAATAAACATACAACAACTAAGAGAATTGACACACAATAAAATTAATGGATAATTACCTACATGCCACACCATTTCGCTTTATTTATGCGTTACCCATCCATTTTTAGTTAATTACGCTATGCACACTCAAAATATTATAAAATCTTACATACACACACTTTCACTTATTTTTATTATAATGAGCAATTATAATTTTCCAATAACCTAATTATAGTTAGGTTACAAAAAATCTGAATCGTTCATCATATTATTTTAAGGATATTTAAATATATTTTGAGTGAAAATCTTAAAACTTTGATGTTTAGGTTGTGGTAAGGGAAGGAAATATCTGCAACGTGAATTGATTTTAGAACAGATCAGTGCTTTAGTGTGACATCGAGGAAGAAAAAAATATGTACTATTAAGGGTAAAAATATAATTTTAATAATTTACTAATGAAATATTTTTTTTTCAAATAAATTTTGACTAAATTTTAACTTAAGTGTGTGTATATAATATTTTATAATATTTTGAGTGTGCATAGCATAATTAACTAAGAATGGATGGGTAACGCATAAATAAAGTAAAATGGTGTGGCATACAGGTAATTATATCTAAAATTAAATATTTGGTAGATAATATTATTATATTTTCTAAATTATTTTTTTTATAAATTAATTGGTGTAGATACCCTAGAGGGACAAAGTTGAGCTCATAACTATCAACCTTACAGCTTAAGCTATTAAATACAGGCATCATAAATTATGCATTAACAAGCTCAGCTCTATTAATATTGTTTTATCCAACATGACATAATTTTTTACGTATATCCCAATAAAAATAAGTATAAAAATAGTTCAAAATTTAGAAAAAAAAATCAATAAATTAACAAAAATGAAAATTAATTTTATTTATATTCAAATAAAATTTAATTGAAATTATTAAATTTTATAATACAATTTATATATATTTTTAATATAATTGTAGATTTTGCTTTATATAATACATAAAATTTAATATAATAAATTAAATTTATTAAATCATAAATATTTTTGCACACGAAGTTCAGATCCCAGTGCCGGCCTGAACTCACCCTTCCAAAATTCTTTTTTTTTATTATTATTGAATAAATGGCATTTATTGGGCTGCATCAATTATTGAGAAATCATAGTCCACAAAACTTATGCGTCAGAAATCACAGGCCAGAAAAGTTTTTCGAGGTTAAGACGCAAAGCGGTGAGTGCGACAGTTCAGAATTTGAAATGAGTCCACGAAGGCGTGGTCGGTAATAACGTAAAGAAGAAATTATTGCATCCAAATAGAGCATCATCCGGATACCAATCAGAGGCCACTACGTGTACTCGGACCCACCTGTATTGCACACGCGACGGCTTCTGATTGGCATTCGAATGGTGCTTCATCCGGATGAAATAATTTCTCAACGTACGGGGCTGAAACAACTGGGGATTGCACCATCGCAACATGTGAGCTTGAGTTATCTTATGCGTCCCAAAATTTGATTTTTTTTTTGTCAGATTCAAAATAAAAAATGGATTTTTTTTCCCATGCCCATCATAAATTTAAGTTCATTCATGTTAGTTTGATAAACCTAATCTTCCTCAAATATGCACAGAAAAATCTACACACTAATTATAATATTCTGTGATCCTAATTTTATTAAAGAGCTATTGTCAACTTTGACTTTAAAAAAACTGCATGACTTGAATATTTCCCATAAGGTTATTCATCTTAGGCCCCAAAGAGCCAGCACTTCTACCATTTAAGGTCACGTTATTTACTTATACAGCTCAAAATCTCTCTCACTTTTTGATATGAGACGATTCATCCCTATGCCCCTCTCACCACTCTTATTTGGCCTAGAAGTCTTTCAAGAGTTGTACTTTGTCTCAGTGATTTTTTTTTCTTAGAATATCACCTGGTGATTTCTCCCCGCCCTCTCTGGCTATGGGCATCACACTAACTCTAGGTTTTCATATGATTGATGTCTGTTCATCGGCTGGTATTGGAATTTGAACTTCATGTGTTATGAGATACACTTGCAGTACTTACCAATATAACGTAATCTCTAGGTTTCATAGTTCATCATATTCAATAAGCCACGTCTCGTAGAAACGCGTATTAGGATACTTACAAGCAATTCTAATATCAAATTATCTGGGATCTAAACTCATGATCCAAAATAGTTTACTTTTTATATTTTATAAGTTATTATTAACATTAAATTTCAGTACATTTATTTTTTTTCATCAGTAAATTATCTCTCAATCGAAGTTAACAATTATATAAACAAAAGAACTTGCCATTAAGATTTACATTGTATAGAATAAATAACTTTATGGCTAACACACCAAATTTAATTTGATTTTGAGTTTATTTAGTGGTGTTAAAAAAGGTGTTAAAAAATTAAAGAAATTCTCCTTATGCAAATATATTATTTACATTATTAAAACAATGCACATAGTTATGATACAATTTGGGTGCAATTAAGTGTCAATGCACATGGGACTGGATCAACCCGACCTTTTTTCATCCCATTCAATGACATATTGGCTAAGTCATCTTTTAATTTTGTGCTCTTATTTGACTATTCTTATATTAGTTTCATAAAATAATAGATCAATAAATATAATTTAAATTAAATTACTAAAACTCTTCATTAGATTACATCATAATAATTCTCGAGTCAAACTTTGGGCTGATTTTAAAATTATTTGGTAGGTAAAAACATTATTGAAGATGCACATAAAAATTTTCTCCTAAAAATACATTAAAAAACTTAAAAATAAGACGATTGCATCGCCGAATATTACTTACATAGTTAGAATTACATTTGAATTAAAGTTCTATTGATGAAATTGCAGTCACATAGAATTCGCATAGTTTGAGGTGAAATTTTGCATATAAAATTATATTTAAATAAAATTCATTATAGCTTGAAAATCATAATTACCTTGAATATAATTTGTTTAATTGAAATTAAATTCTAATATAATTTTTGCAGACTGAGAACTTATTGGAATACCATGCCAAAAACAGATTATTAATCGAATAAAATTTCAGTAGTTTTTTTTTAGCTATAAAATTTCATGTGATATTAAAATTGTATTTAAAGGACGGGCAATGTTCCCATTGACTTTTGACCCTCCGCACGGACACGTGGCGCAGGGTAGCTATTCAGGCGCCATCATATGAAATTCAAATAGAGGCGATCTTCTGTTCAAACTCAACCACCAGCAAGCCATAGTACAGCTGTATATATATATATATATTAATAATAATTATTGATGCAAAAAATATGTCAAAACAGAATGAAATGTGGCGATAATTTTTACGTAGAAATCCAAGTGTCCGAGGGAAAAACCACGACATTGTCCAGGTGATTTAAATCCACTAATCGAATTCCGTCTTTTACAAAACTTGAGGGTCTCTAAAGGGAGACCGAATGAGTACAAGAGAGAGAGGGGCAGCTCGGCCAGAGAGAGACCTCCTTTTTTTCAGAGCATCCTCCTTCCCATTATTTATAGGCTGGAGAGGAGAGGACATAATAGATAATATTTGCCACATCTGACACCTATTCCTGCAAAAAAATATTAGGGAGTGGACCCCATACTGTCTTAAATACTGAGTTGACATAGTAGTACAGAGAGTACGATCTGGTGATATCTCATAGTAGTACGGAGAGTACGATCTGGTGATATTGAGATGCTTTTTGGCTTGAGCTGTTTGACTTGAGTTGTTGTTCGGCTTAAGCTGCTCAATTTGAGCTGTTGTTCGACTTGGGCTGTCCGACTTGAGCTGTTGTTCGACTTGAGCTGGAGAGTACGATCTGGTGATTTTTTTTTAGCTGCTGTTCAACTTGAGTTGTTCGACTTGAGCTGCTGTTCGGCTTGAGCTGCTCGATTTGAACTGCTGTTCGACTTGGGCTGTCCGACTTGAGCTGTCCGACTTGAGCTGCTATTTGGCAAGGGGTGTTAGAGAAGATTCTAACAATAATAATAATAATAATAATTATTATTATTATTATTATTATTATATGTATACCCTCATTGCATGCCTTGAGGAGAACATAATATATAAAAAAAACCGAGAGAAGAGAGATGAGTCCTGTTCGTTCACAAAAACGACATGCTGTTGTGGTTCCATACCCGTCGCAAGGCCACATAACTCTGGCCCTCAAGCTAGCCAAGCTTCTTCCCCTTTGTCTCCTCAAAGAACGCTGACGGAATAATGGCGTTATGCCCCTTCACGAGATCTCCACGTAACTGCCTGAACTAACCCTTGAAAGATTCCTCTTTTACAACACAATTTGGAAAATTCTTGAATAAATGTTTTTATTAGAATCCATATTTATAGCAATCAGCATGCTGCATCATCCCTACAGCACCCAATCAAAGAATGCCGCATGCACAATAGCAAAAGAGCGTCTTCTAGCAGTTTCGTGTAATTTTTATCTTTTTATGAATTTTTTTATAATACTTTTTGCTAGATTATATATTATATGCAAATTTTAGACTTTGTATGGATCTGGTTTTATTTTATACTCACTTTTTAAAATTTTGTATGAAAATATAAATCAAGAAAAAAGTATTATAAAAGAATAAAAAAAATAAAAAATAAAACGAAATAATAAAAAAAAAATATGTGAAATGATATTTTTTAATTGACCATTGTGCGCATGGCATTGGCATTGTGTGCGAGGAACACGTGCTTGTGTAGATTGAGGATGATGTGATAGAGATGGCAGGAAATAATTTTCTTATTGGGCCACGGAAATCTCAGTCCACAAAATTTATGCGTAAGCGATGTGGACTATTCAAAAATTTATGGCCCAGAAAACTTAGTTGATGTTAATACGAAGAAAGAAAGATTTTTCTGAGACTGAAATTACCGCAATTTAAGAATTTGAAATCTCCGTACACGTGGTCGGTGATGCCAAACGAACGGATCTGAAATAATTAGGCATTGCATTTAAGATGGCCGAGTGTTGGGATAATTAACTACATGCCACACAAATCTTTATGTATTATATCACATACATTTTCTTCATAATCTATAGTATAAATTTTATAAAAAAAATATGTGTTGTGTAATATTAAAAGATTTGTGTGGCATGCAGGTAATTGTCCTATTTTTTTTTGATATTACCTACATGCCACACAATTTAGTTTTATTTATGCTTTATCTATCCATTTTCAGTTAATTACGCTATGCACACTCAAAATATTACAAAATCTTACATACACACATTTGAGTTAAAACTTAATCAAAATCTATTTGAAAAAATAAATATTCTGTTAGTAAATTATTAAAATTATATTTTTACTCTTAATGGTACATATTTTTTTCTTCCTCAATACCACACTAAAGCGCTGATTTGTCCTAAAATCAATTCATGTCGCGGATGTCTCCTTCCTTTGCTACCACCTAAACATTAAGGTTTTAGGATTTTCACTCAAAATATATTTAAATATCCTTAAAATAATATGATAAATGGGCCCGATTTTTTGTAATCTAACTATGTATATGTAAGATTTTATAATATTTTGGGTGTTCATAGCGTAATTAATTAAGAATGGATGAGTAAGGCATAAATAAAACTAAATGGTGTGGCGTGTAGGTAATTATCCCTTTTTTTGGGTAAATTACAAGTGGGCCCTGAGGTCAAAAATGTATTTCAAATTGATCTTAATTTTTTTAAAATTTTAATTTAAAGTTCTTTAGTTATAAAAATAATTTTAGTCTCGATTGAAATATAATTGATAATTTTTTTAATATATTATAAAATTATTTTCATTTGTTAATGATGTTCTGAAATATAATTTTAAAATATTAATATTTATATTCATAGAGGAGCATAATAATATTATTAAATGTGTAAATAATTTAAATTAGTCAAAAATTAAATAAGTTTCAGATTTTTATTCAAAAAAATAATGAAAATAATAAAATTCTAAAATAAATTAAGATTGTAGCACTTTTATAATCTCAAAGACATAAATTATGATTTTTAAAAAATTAAAATCAATTTATAATGCTCTTTTGACCTCAAACTCCCGAATGCAATTTACCTTTTTTCATTGTTTCTATCAAACATCACAATTAATTTCACCTAATTGGAATTATAGTGATGTGCACTCGAACTCGAGACTCGATAATTTCAAACACGTTCCCTCTCTACTTATATTGAGTTTCTTTTTTTTGGATAGAGAGTTGGCCAAGTTGAGTCTGATAAATTAGTTGGTTATTATTCTTTGTCACTTAGAGGGCATTTGGTTCATTATTATTTTAATTTTATCACTTTATGTCATGTAATATAGATATTATCTTTTAATTTATAATTGAGAGATTTACATACAGAATACTAAATTTATCACAAATTATGTATTTCATCATCTTTTAGTAAATATTATACATATTACACTCTGCTTATGGATTTTACATTTCTATTGTAACAATAGAAATGTAAAAAGAGTGTGATATGTGTAATATTTACTGAAAGATGGTGAAATACATAATTTGTGAAGAATTTAATGTTCTTTATGTAAATCCCCCTTAATAATTTCATAATTTGATAAAAAATCATTTATAGATATCATTAATCCAAACAATTATTTTTTTTAAATAATATAACACTAAGTGGGTATTTAGTTCGATGTTATCTTGATGTTATGTTATATTATTTATATATCATGATATTTAGATATCACCTTTTGAATGACAATTTTATAATTTTTTAATAGGTAATTTAAATATATCATCAAATTAAATAACTTGACATTACATCAATTAAGAGAACGTTTGGTTCAATATTATCTTTGACATTATGTTATGTTATCTAGAGAAAGTAATTATTTGATTTAATGACATCTATAAATAATCTTCTATAAGATTATAGAATTATTAGTCAAAAGATGACATCTAGATTACATAACGTAACAATAAGGGTGTGTTTAGTTCAATGCTATCTTAATGTCAATATTATTTAAATGTCATGTTATCTAAATGTCATTGTTATTCATCAATGAACATTTGTTTGGCTCAATGTTATGATATTAGAAAATATAAATGTTATCCAAATTATTTTTGTTTGGTTGGAAGTTATTGACATTGTAATGACAAATTATGACACATTAAATAGTATATATTAAAAATATTTCACCTACATCTCATAAATTAATGATTATATCTATAATTAATTTACATTTTTTTTAATTTTCAAATTTTTTTAAAATATTTCTAATCATAATTTTATACATAAATATAACTAAATAGTTATATTTTAATAAGTCAATCAAAAATTTAAAAATAACAATAAAATTTATAAATCTTTCAATAAATAATAAATAAAATTTAAAATTTACAAAATATAATTATAAATCACACGTTAGCTTTACATAAAAAAAATCTAATTAACTCTATACAAAGTAGTTCTATGTACAACTATTAACAACACAATATTAATAATATAAATTATGATTAGTTAATAAAAAAAATAACTAGTCTATAAATCATTTGATAGTTCAATATGACAATAAAAGTACAACTATATATGCTAAACAAAAGACCAAATTGTTCATACACAATTAGATACGATTAAACAAGTCAAATTAGTTCTCATGAATTGCATTGAATAACTAAAATGATGAACCTCGACATAAAAAATCTCTAACAAATTTTGCTCTTGCAGATTTTGATCTAATCTTAAAAGAGGATGCGATTGCTAGGTCAGATGAGGTAAAATAACTAAAGTAATGCTCAATTTCATCATCATTGATTCGATTAATTGTATGCAACTCCTGATAGATATTAGTCAGTAAGTTGTCAAGATATCCATTTGTGTAGACAACACTAAATAACTTTTGAAGGTCATCTGAAATCTGATTCATGCATTTTAATCTAGAGCTTCTATAAGCAATGTCTCGATGTCGCTTTTTAGTTCTTTCTTTTGTAACAAAATGTGATGAGGCACCAGTTTCATTATTATCTTCTTCAGTTGCAACATAAGAGCTTTCTTCCATATTAATATCTATATCAAAAGAAGGAGCATCTGTTGAATTGTCTTTCCCATGATCTTCCATACTAGCAAAACTTTGATTCAAGCCCCGAGCCCATCAACCAGTCACATGTCCTTCACCACATACAGCTTCTAACCAATCATACTCCGGTATAGGAACATTAAGAAATCGACCAGCTTCTTTGTGCACCTATGTAGATAATAATTTTGAAATTAACCTAAACATAAATAACTAAAATAATACATAAAATATATAAATTATTTGGTTCAGCTTCTTTGTGCACCTATGTAGACAATAATTTTAAAATTAACTTAAACATGAATAACTAAAATAATACATAAAATATATAAATTATTTGGTTCAGCTTCTTTGTGCACCTATGTAGACAATAGTTTTAAAATTAACTTAAACATGAATAACTAAAATAATACATAATATATATAAATTATTTGGTTCAAGTAGATATTTTTATTACCTTACTATATTGTAAAGCTTCAAGTTCATCCATTACCACTTTTTTTCATCTTCTTTCCAACTTGTTCCAGAAAGTGATTTAACCTTTTGAATCATGTTTCACTTCTTCCTTTGACTTCTTATTTGTCGATTCACATGTTCTGCGCTAATATTGAGATTATCAAATATATCATTAAGGCGCTTCGCAATAAATATGTAAGCATTGTTTTTCTATTGTACATTAGCTTTATATGAATAATCAACGCTTATTTCAGCCATTATATTCAACATCTCACGAATTCATAGTGAATCCCAAAGTAAGTAGTTTCTTCCCCCTTACTACTTGAAGGAATATCAGCGTGTTTGCTTACAGGTTTTTGCACAAATTTTTGAAAAATCTCTCTATCTCGTTCTATATCTACTTATAACTGAAATATATAAGAATCATATTAACAATATAATATCAATAATGAAACAAGCAAGCATATTAAATAATAAAATGCATATTGGTATTCGCAAATAAGTCCATATGAATATCATAAAAAATTATCTCATCAAACTTACATATAAATAAGTATTTACAACCAATCTGTTTAACAACACTAGTTTTGACAAAAAAGGCATCTAGAAAAATGAACCACTTAGACATCTAGATTACATAACATAATACTAAGAGAACATCGAACCAAACGCCCCCTTAGTATAATATTTAATGTGAATACTTTGTATTTAATTTAGATTTTTTTTTATAAATATTTTTAATTGATAAAAATATTATTTGTATAATATATTTATATGAAGTATAGAGAATTTCAAACTAACTACATAAATATTCATGCTAAATTTCATATCATCCCAAAGAAAAAATTATGTCGTTATCTGTGCTTTGGCGCTGCGAGTTTCGCACGCCTGCTGCGATATGCTGGTCATGAAGAGCCCTATAATTTCTCGCCTCCACATTTGTTGCCTCCGTATCAAATTTCTTCGCCGCACTCCGCCCTTGGAAGTCGGCATCTCTGCTGCTCGCCGACGCCTTTTCCTCTTCCGCTCGTTGTCTCCGTTGCGAGCGCCACCGCTACAGTGTGCTCTCGGACGCCACCACCTTATGCAGTGGTGAAATCTCTTTCAGATCACGCCTGAGACCACCTTCTAAATGGTGCTGTAGGTATCCTTCATCCTGAGAGGTGCTTGAAGCCCTAGTGTACAATTTTCCCTTCCTTTTGAAGAGCGAGGATGAATCTATTATCAGTCATCATTGTCACCTCTCCCTTCATCATCTTCAGTTCATCTTGGTATTTGCTGTCCAGACTCTTCAGATCTTCTCACAGCATACGAGTGCTCTATTGCCTCTTCTATTATCTTCAGATCTTGTGAACACGTTCCGCTGGCCATTGTCAAGTGCAATGCTCTGATACCACTTTGATAGAATCGAAACCCAGAGAACTGGTTTTTATTCAATATTACGCAACATAGTACTGAGATGAACGCAGACTATGGATAAACAGAGGAATTTGAAAAGCAAAGGAAAAACAGAGGAAGTGAAACGGTGAGCCAACAGAGCCTTCCACATAATATGTTGAATAGACCTCTTTCCGCCTCTTCATTGTCTTCTCTATCTGCATTCTAACATTTTCTTTGCTTGAATAAATTTCCAGTAAATAAACTTTCTATATGTCAAGTTTCTTTAATGGTGACTGATGCCCATTGATATCATTTTCATAGCGTCTTTGCCTTGCATGGGTTAAGAGCTTGTGTGCTGCTTAAACAATTTGTTTCTTAGAAAGGTAATCAACTTTCTAGTAGAAATTACTTTTGTGCAGGTTCAATATTTATTGAACACTTGCTTGCTTGATAGTTTTTTTTTATGGTGCCACGATTACCTGTGATTGATTTGTGTACTTTTATACTTTTGTTAGTGTCATGCTCTCTTAGCTTTTGCAGTAACCTATCAATAGTCGTTTTCTTGGTGGGATGGAAATGTTACATATTCGTGGTCAAATTGTCGGCTTGCTTACATATTTGATAGACATTTACATATCCCACTATGTTACGACGGAGTGAGTAGAAATTGTCAACTTTTAAATATTTTGGAAGAAGAATAGAAGCAAACTCACATGGAAGCTAATGCTAATAACAACCTGTGGTTTCATAAAGCTAATGATAATATTAGCTCAAGGACTTTATTTTGTGAGTATTCTTTCTATAATTTCATACAATGAGTATGGTCCAAATGAAATTTTATCATTCCCTCCTTGAGGTTTGAAGATCAGAGTAGTGATAACAGAACCACTTGCACTAAATTCCATCTCACACATCTACGGCATTTTGAAGTTATTGAAGGAGGAATTTCATTTCCCCTTTCCATCGACTTGTTTAAAGCAGTCCTGAAGTGGGAGTCTAAATGATATGTTGAGATTTTTATGTTCTAAAGGGGAGGAAGTCCAATTTTTGAGATTGTAGATGCTTCTTTTGATGAATGGAGTAAAACTTTTTTTCCTGAAACATTGGTAATAGTAAAAATAAGACCTTTGGTGTAAAGGCCTCTCAATTTGAAGAGTCCATTCATCATGATAAGGGAATGTTAAAAATTGTGAAGGATTTTCTAGATGATACCAAGAAGTGCAAAAAAAAGTTGCAAAACCTTGGCAAAGAAACCCAAGCTTTCACTCATTAGTATTTCACAATTTCAACTCACTGTTTGTTTGTTAAAAACGTTGCATATTTGACTTTTATTTGTTAACGTTGTAGATTCTCTTTCTCTACCAAACTGGTATACTAATAGGCAGGAACACAAGAAAAGTAGGAGGAAAACTATAAATCAATGCTCTAAGATCCATAGGAATATTGTTCTCCATGAAGAGCAAGCAGTTGAAGAAGTAGCTATGCCAAAAACGATTAAGGAACATCTAATTCTACACAAGGAAGAAGTTGTGAAAATTACTGTCGCCGAGCCTTCTAGATATTGCTCATAAAATTATTGATGTAGCTGATGAAGATTTTGTTGAATCTACTAAAAGAGTAAACTAAGAAGAAGGAAATATATGAAGTTCCCTCTGCTTCAAATGAAGACCTTCAAGCTAACTTGGCAGTTGTGGAAGAAGTTCCTACCTGAAGCCGATGAAAAGCCCATTACAATTTTTGAAGAACATATTGAAGATCAGGTTGAAAATAATCCCATTATGGTTTAAGAAGAAAGCTAAAGAGATCATAATATCTTAATGATCCGCTATTATTGCTTCAACCATAAAAAGGCGCAAATGAGATAGTTAGGAGAGATATGGTTTTAATAGTAAATATGCTTTAACAAGAAGATAGGCAGCTAACTTGCTTTGTGGGATACTATCAAGTACGGTATTTTAATGACCATCTTGCTTCAATTTGATCCCCTCTATGGCTGTAATTGACCTCATTTGCGAAAGAGTACGTCTTTGATCACTTTCTCTAGGTTGACTGTGGAGATCCCATTGGGACCACATGCATTGACTACTCTTTCCTTCCACTTTTTTGCCTTTTGTATCATTTCCTTTCCCTTCTCTCCTCCCATCATCTCCTTTATCAAACCTTTGACATCCTCCCTCTTGACATTTTTGTTGATCTCCATCCCCACCCCCCACTCCGTGCATGCATATCTGCAATTAGTTTGTTGCTCAGCAAAGAATGGCCAGCAGATCATCGGCACGCCGCCACACAAGCTCTCCAACGTCGAGTTCCAGCCGCAGTGTGTCAAGAATACTCCGACGGCCGGATGCATCAGCACCTCCTCTTGCGGACACCAACTCGCGATCTTGCCCCTATCTTTTGTCTCCTTTAGAAACTCTGATGGAAGAATGGTGGATTCTCCTTTCATGAGATCTGGCCTGATCATCCAAAGAAAGTCATAGCCACTGTCAGCTAGTCCCCAGGCGAACTCGACTAGATTCTCTTCGGACATCACCGTTATGCTCCCAAAACTCACATAAACCACTGAATTAGCACTTCGGCCCTCAAGCCAGCGGAGACAGGAAGTTTCTTCCTTCCAGAGGCTAGTGCTAATGGCAGTGAGGTGGTTGTCAGCAGGAATGGTGCAGCGGGAGAGGAGGGAAATTGAACCGATAGTGTAGATTGGCGGGAGGATCTTCTGGAGTGACTGAAGGGCCGGGAGCTCGAGTTCGTCAAAGGTGTTGAAGACGATAGCTGAGGCCATGGAGGCTCTGGCTATTTCATGCAACTGGAAATTGAGTAGGATGTCATCGACATTCACTGTGCGAATGAAGCTAGGGAAGTCCTTGAGACGAAATCCTTTCATAATCCCAGGGATCCAATCCACCTCTATGTCTAAATATCCGTTGTTCACATCCGCCATATCTACACATGAATAAAAAATTAGGTTAATGAAAAATTGCATGCTAGTGCATCTTTTTGTCCAAATTGTTACTGTTTCTTCTAAGAAATATTGGATTTTGTATTGAATTTATTGAATGAATGTAGTAACAAAAACAAAAAGTATATGTTATCAGGCTTGGGATTTAACCTTTAAGGGGAATAATGCCTCGTTCGATTAGGTGGCGATAATGGTGGTAAGCGAGGTAGCTGGTGGCACTGGCAGTCCACACAAGGATTTCAGGGATACTGAGTTCGTGTGCGACATCGAGTGTGAAGGTCATGATGCCATCAGAGACGATACAGGACACCGGTGGGGAGACAGCGGAGGCTGCTGCTTCACAATTGAGCTTGGCCAGGAGTCGTCGAAAGGGGTCGAGGCAGTAGTTCTTTGTCATGATTGATTCACATAGGGCAATGATATCCTGTGTGGCATCATCTTCGGAAGGAGGGAGACCATCAGGAATGGTCTCAAACCGAAAGTCAGCAATTTTGGTGACGCCTTTGTTGGTGTGAGCTCGAACGAAGCGGCGGTGGTTGAATTCGGTGAGGACGAAGGTGATATGGAAGCCCTTGGTGTGGAGGAGCTTGGCTAGCTTCAGCATGGGGCTTATGTGGCCTTGGGCAGGATAGGGGATGAATACTGCATGTTGTTTCTCCATGGCTAAGGAGCTCATGTCTGTAGTAACTTGTTGGGGTATCAAAACTCTCTTCCTTTCTTCCATTGTTGCCTCTTGGCTTTAAAAAGTGGAATAGATAATGATGACAGAAGGCTTTGACTTACTACAATTTGGAAAAGTCAATTGCCAGTTCTTGCGCTAAACATAGAAGATTATTTGGTTGGCTAACTTATTAGAAACGGAGTTCTTTCATTGTTGAACATGGTTGAAATATGCAACTTTGTGGTGCTCCCTTTTATCTTTTTTTTTTAATTCATCCCTTAATTATTTTTCTGTTTGACCAACACAATGTAACTTCAGTTCATGCGAGAGATGAGTTTGATTCTACTCAAAACGTTAACCCTTTTAAGTCACTGAGCTAAGCTTACGATATAATGTGCCTCACGTACCTTAAGAAAAGGTTTCTATGATTCTTCTCCATAATAGCATCTCAATTTTCTTTCAAGTCCGATGTGGTGTGACACAATGACTCAGATGATTATCTTATTAGAAATGAGTTATATATTGAATGATTTGCTTGACTAGAAAGAGGTGCTTGTAGTTTGGAGCTGCCTGCGTAGAGATGCGGAAAGGTTTTCAATCAACTTCTTCTATAAAATAAGTAGACTCAACAGTAGTTTTGCAGTAGTAAGGTGGAGGGATGATCAGAGATTACACTAGAGATGATTTTCTGAGCTCCATAGAGAGGAGGAGAAGCGCTTTGACTTTAGAGAGAGGCAAAGAATACATGTATGCTGGTATGGATTGACACCCACTTTTTATGCAGTCTTCTTTTTACCTTATCCAGTTAAGTTTTTACCTTTTTTCAGTAGCTAAAAAGTGATTAATAGCTTTATATTAAAATGTTGATGGCCTTAATTCTTCATGTTTGTTTCCTTCTACCATCTCCCCCTTCACAATTTGTTCAATTTTTAAAAGCTGTCTAGCGTTCTTGGCGTTCAACTCTCAAGTCTCAAATAAATAAATAATGTCTCTGTCAGAGAAGAAAGAGGGCAAAGGCCATCAAATTTCTTTTCAAAATGTGTGTGTTTGATATAATTCTTTATGTTGCATTAAAAAAATTTAATAACAGATGGTTGGCCCAAGGTAATATTTTAAATTGATTAGCATGTTATTCTTTACTTTTATTTTTAATTATCTTTCCTTCGTTTATGTTCATTGCAACTTGAAACTTTATTATGTTTACTTTGTTAAATTTATTACACATTTTCTGTATATTAATTCATTAACTTTAGATGCAGAGTTCCCTTCAACTACAAGCTTAGTCAAATCTATGCCTTATGGGCTTCTCAACTTTTCTCAGGAGGAGCGTACTCGTGTATCAATCATTCTTCCTCTTCGCCGCTCTATGGGATCACCTGCTCGTAGTGTTCCCTTCTTCTTTGCCTCCGACTCTTGAAGCATTTTTGCAGGCCACCTCCCTCGGCTTTTCTTCCTCTCTAGGAATACTAGAATCCACTATCTCCTCTATCTTTTCCTGTACCTTATAGTATGTTTGATAAGCATTGAAGGTATGTTATTGCTCTTAGTTTCTTTGTCCCCAAAAATAGTATCATTAGTAGAAACATTTAAACGTGAAGTTCTCGTTAAAATTGCTTCTGCTTCTTCTCCATCGATTATTTCCCCAACTTTTTGTGCCCGATCCCCCTCTTATTACTTTCTCTATCCTGTTCTGTTCTTAGCCTGTACAAATTTGTTGTCATCCGATTTCGGTGTCACCATAGCTTAAATTTGAGCAATTAGAGTTTCAAGTATGACATTTATTGTTTTTTTTTTTTTTTTTTTTTTTTTTTTTTTTTGATAAGAGCAGTTTTTAGAATAATATGAAAATGTTTAAATACTAATATATAATGTTAGATAGTTAAAAGTTTTTATGTTTTTGTTGAGTTATTATATATTTTTTGTTGGCATAAAGTACTTAAAAACTCTTCTTCTATTAGAAGCATAAAATAAAAGTTAAATGTGATGGAGCCAGCTAATGGCTCTTTTATTATTCAATTTTTTTTTGTATGTAAAAAACTTGTTTTTATGAAAAAGACAAAACTACTTGCTGGACTAAGGAGAGTTGGAGGCTGAATTATATTATGAGAGATCCTTATAATTAGCTCATAATTATTAATTAATTTATAATTTTTAAAAATTTATTAAAAAAAATTATAATAATAAAGATTCTAGTAAATTATAATTATTACATAATATGACTAATTTGATAATTGGAAAATTTGCATACAGAACACTGAATTCATCATAAATTACGTATTTCACTATCTTTTAGTAAATATTACATATATCACATTCTGCTTACATTTTTATTGTTACAATAGAAATATAAAACTCATAAGCAGAGTGTGATATGTGTAATATTTATTAAAAGATGGTAAAATATATAATTTGTGATGAATTCAGTATTTTGTATGTAAATTCTCTTGATAATTTATATTAATATTTAGAAAATATTTTAGAAAATATTTTATTTCTCTTTTCTCTCTTTTATGATATAGCAGCTCTCTCTCTCTTCCTCTGCGCCGATGAGGTGATGATACTGCAAGGAAGGTAACAATAAGGAATTTGAAATGATATAAATTTGAAAATTTAATTTTTTTTTAAAGTACAAATAAACATAAAGAATTGAGATTTAACTCGAAATTGAATTGAATCAATCAATTCAATTTGATTTTAATTCGATAAGGTTCGGGTCAGGTTCCAAATTTATTGGAACCAGTCGGTTCGGGTTGGTCTTGGTTTTATTGTTCGGGTAAATTAGAACTTATTCAGATCTAATTAATTGTTAATTATTAAATTTATATTATTATTTAATTATAGTTTTTTAATATAAGAGTTAATATTTTTTTATGAGTTGTGATAAATTTAATATTAAAATTTATAAGTTTGAATCATTTATTAATATTTTTTATATTAGTATGAAAAGAAATTATATTTTAAACTTAGAACTTGATCTGAACCAAAACCAAATCAAAAAATTCGATCCAGATTCAGTGAACTCAGTTCAATTTCGATTCTTAAAATTATAGAATCGAGTCTAGTCGGTTCGTCGGTTCTAGTTTCACTCCTGCTTTCTTTATAAATTAGGTAAAGTATCGAGAATTTTTAGTAAATTTTAAATATTATAAATTAATTATAATACCTTTTTAGCAATTAACCTATTTATTAATTTGATATGTGTAGTTAGATATTTGCAGAGCTTTCAAATTAGAATTGACGGTATTTAAGTCATTTTAATGTTATATATTAATTACAATTTTTATAGAAAAATTTTGCATGTCTGAAGAGATTATGGCACTAAAATAAATAATTTACATAAATATTGAAGCAATACAAGTTAATGTTGAGGCTTAGTATTTGTGCTCATTATTCTTTTATAGTACTCAAATATTTGTGCATCTTAAATATCAATTGCTAAGGTAACAATTTTGTTTTAATTAGTTTTTGAGAACTTTAAAATAATACATGAAATTTTTAAATTGATAATAAAGAAGTACTATACGTAATATTTATAAAATAAAATTCTTATGTCGGTGAACTATATAGAGTATCTTGCTCAAAATTTATTAATTGAATATCTTGTAAAGTTAGATTAATTTTTTATTATCGTTTGGTTTGAGGTATTTTTTTTGATCAACACAAATTTTAAATGTAAAAATCATTGCATATTCAATACAAATACAAATCTTATAATTAATTTTATTTCACATAGTATATATTTTTTAATATTAAAATAAAACTTTTTGATATTAAATTTAGAAAATAAATTAATTATTTTTTATTAAAAAAAAAAAACTCATACCAAACTAGACATTAAGTAAGGTAATATCATTTTCATTTAGTTATTGATAATCTAACAAGAGAGTGATGTTTTTAATTTATTATATTATTGATGATCTATTTATGAGTTTGGGATATCATTTTCTTATTTTTTGATAAATGTATTTAATGTATTCGAATCTAATGAATGCAATTAATGTATACAAAGATATTTTAAAAATAGTAATTAATACATATTCATTTCCACTGTTCGTAATAAATACAAAATTAATGATTTTTATTTTAAATTATATTTAATATATTGATATAAAATCATATCCAAATACTTATTTTAAGTAGTCAAGTTTATTTATTAAAATTATTGTTAGTAATATTTTTATTTTATTAATAATTAAGTATCTGAGTATGCTACATTTGTATTCGAAAAATATATTCAATTTTATTAAAAAGTTATGAATTTTAATATGTAAATATATATTCTCTAATACGTAGATTATATATTAATAACTAACTAGAATTTAAAATATATTTACATAAATAATTTAAATTTCGTTAATATTTTGACACAATAATAAGAAAAATAAACTGAGTATCCAACCACTGTACTCAACAAATATTTTTTTAATTATAATTTAAAATATACGCAAATTATATATTACTACACATTTTGTATATAGTATATATGACATATAATTAAATAATTTGCAACTGCATTAAGAAATTGCAATTAATATTTTGATTATATGAAAATATAATAACTACATTTTTAATTCCCAAGAGCAAAAATAGCTAATGCAATATTTTCAGTCTAGTTGTATTAAATTATATTCCATGCATAATTTATTAGCGTATAGTAATACATATTTTATATAATGTTTTAGTTATTAAGCTTGCTGTTAATAATAATTCAAAACACTTGATGAGATGTTATTTTATTGGGATAATTAACTACATATCACACTATTTCGCTTTATTTACGCGTTACCCATCCATTCTTAGTTAATTACACTATGCACACTCAAAATATCATAAAATCTTACATACACACTTTCACTTGTTTTCATTATAATGAGCAATTATAATTTTTCAATAACCTAACTATAGTTAGATTACAAAAAATCTGAACTGTTCATCATATTATTTTAAGGATATTTAAATATATTTTGAGTGAAAATTTTAAAACTTTGATGTTTAGATTGTGGTAAGGGAAGGAAACATTTACGACGTGAATTGATTTTAGGACAGATCAGCGCTTTAGTGTGACATCGAAGAAGAAAAAAAAATGAACTATTAAGGATAAAAATATAATTTTAATAATTTACTAACGAAATATTTTTTTTCAAATAGATTTTAACTAAATTTTAACTTAAGTGTGTGTATATAAAATTTTATAATATTTTGAGTATGAATAGCGTAATTAATTAAGAATGAATGTGTAAAATATAAATAAAGTGAAATGGTGTGATATGCAGGTAATTATCCTATTTTATTTGGGTCTGTGCAAACTATTAAATATTCACGTAATTATTGCAGTATTTAATGCATATTTTCAATTTGTTTGAATTTAAATTCAAATTTAAAAAAAAAAAGACACAAAAAAGTTATTAGTATAATTTAATTACATATTTTATAAATTTCAACTTTGAACAAAAAATTATTTCAGATTTAAGTCATGGCAAGCATCACTATTTACTTGAATTAAAAAATATCACTATTTACACTAATACTTTTAGCATTTTAAAATGCCAATATTAAGTAATTAATACATAATATTTATAACTTTGTTTATTTATATTAAATTGCATACTAAATACTCTGCTAAGTTAAAATTTTAGAGAAAATAAGCTTAATTAATTATATTTATCATTTTACATGAACATTTATGAATATTACGTCTGATTAATAATGACTAGTGATAATTATTGACAGCTAATCAAATTCTTTTCTATATAAGTTTCTGCTATAAAGTCGACAAGTGTCGAATGTGCATAATTTCATATTTAATTTACATTTTATACATACATAAAAATAAAAAAAATAAGATAACAGAATGATATCCAACACCTTCTAATAGTATTCAATTACATGACGGTTGAGTTTGATTAACTCATATATATATATATATATATATATATATATATATATATATGTCTCACAATCTATTAATTATTATTTATATTTGTGTTCTACTTATTTTTACGATACTTTACTTCTCCCAAAACTATTATCAGTCTCGCTTTACTCTAAAGCTAAAACTAATGATTTATTTTAGGTCAAGATAAGAAAATAATGCTTATTTATTTTTCTATTTAATTAATAATAGGTCACGAGTTGGAGTTAGGTATAATTGTATTATACCCGAACTCAATTTATCTATGATAGTTCAAGGCAGATCGTTGGTCATGAGTAAAAATTTACGATACAAACTCATCCAATAAGGGAGTCAATGCATGTGTAAAAATTAATTTAAAATATTTAAAAATTAAAAGCAATTAAGTCCCTTTATTTTAAGTTTATGTGCTTTCAAGTTTCTTAAAATAAATTAAGTAGATTTTTTAATTTGATTATTTTAAAATCTAAATTAATATTTTAAATATAAATAAATTTTAAATTAATTTATTATTTATATTAGATATTTTCTATTAAATATTTTAAATAATATTAAAAAATATTATTTATATTTTATTTTAAAGATAATTAACTACATGTCACACAATTTAGTTTTATTTATGCCTTACTCATCCATTCTTAGTTAATTACGCTATGCACACTCAAAATATTACAAAATCTTACATACACACATTTGAGTTAAAACTTAATCAAAATCTATTTGAAAAAAAATATTCTGTTAGTAAATTATTAAAATTATATTTTTATTCGTAATAGTACATATTTTTCTTTTTCTCAATACCACACTAAAGCACTGATTTGTCCTAAAATTAATTCACATTGTGGATGTCTCCTTTCTTTGCCTCCACCTAAATATTAAGATTTTAAGATTTTCACTCAAAATATATTTAAATATTCTTAAAATAATATGATGAATGGCTCAGATTTTTTGTAATCTAACTATAGTTAGGTTATTGAAAAAATTATGATCACTCATTATAATAGAAATAAGTTAAAATATGTGTATATAAGATTTTATAATATTTTGAGTGTGTATAATATAATTAACTAAGAATGGATGGGTAAGACATAAATAAAATTAAATTGTGTAGTATATAGGTAATTATTTTTTTTATTTTAAATTAAAGGAAAATTTTAATTAATTTAAAAATAGGAGTATAAAATTGCGTATAAGTTAAAATTAAAAGGAATTGAGTTGCTTCCAACTGGAAGCAGTAGCGCAGAGCTAAGCATAGGTGTTGCAGGGGGGCTGACGGAATCAAACCAAACTGATTCACACAAAAAGGCAGGAGATGAGCCCAGTGCGGACCACATTATTTTATTTTTTGGTAAATTTCATCCAGGTCTCTGAATTTAAGGGTTATTATCACACAAATTTATATTTTTAAAATTAAATCATCAGAGTCCCTAGATTTTCAAAAATATCATCTGAGTCCTTTTTTAAAATTTTTATNCGGGGCGGCGCGGTGAAGGCGCGGCTGCCGGATTTTGTGGAGAGAGGGAGGGTAAGTGTATAATAGTAATTTTTATATTTTTTAATAATAAAAAAATAAAAATAGGACTCAGATGATAATTTTTAAAAATCTAGGAATCTCGATGATATCATTTTAAAAATATGAATCTGTGTGATATTAAACTTTAAACTCAAGAATTTAGATGAAATTTACCCTTTATTTTTTGATAAATTATTTTATTTATATATTAGTCTCTCTCGATGGATGCATGGTCCCCCACATCCTCTTTAATTTAATTTAATTTTTTTTTAAAAAGAAAATTTAATATTATAACGGGAGCGTCTTCCCTGCTGGTGAATGCGAGACGCAACCTTCTCCCATTGGTCCGCATTCTTTTTCATGGTCCGCCGGCCAACTATCAAGTATCCGCAATGTCACTTCCATTCGTCAAGTCATCATGACCAGGGTTTCTTCCTTCCCTGCGGTCTCCTTCCTCCTCTTCCTCTGCCTTCTCATCGTCAGTCGACGAACACGGCATGCGGAGGCGGTGGCGCCGCTGCGGCCGGGATTCTACGCGCAGTCCTGTCCGGACGCGGAGCTACTAGTCCGGGATGCTGTGCGGCGAGCAATGGCGAGAGACGCCAGGAGCGCTGCTTCTGTCATGAGGCTCCAGTTCCACGACTGCTTCGTCAACGTATTATGATGCTTGTTGGCTTCTCTTTCTCTTTTCTTTCTCTTTAGATCTCCTGTCGTCATGGGTAAGTTGAATTGGGCTCAGGGATGCGATGCGTCTTTGCTGCTGGACGACACCCCCACCATGCTCGGCGAGAAGCTCTCCCTGTCGAACATCAACTCCTTGCGGTCGTTTGATGTCATCGACGAGGCCAAGGAGGCCGTCGAGCGGGTCTGCCCCGGGATCGTTTCGTGCGCGGACATCATCGTTATGGCCGCCAGGGATGCCGTCGTGTTGGTTCGTAGCTAATTAATTAAAGAAATGAAGCATATAACTCTGTTTTTCCCAAAAGTGAATGCTCTGTTTTTTTTTTTTTTTATGTGAAAGATGAGCGAATGCTCTGTTTTTGATGTCTACAGAGCGGAGGTCCCCAATGGAAGGTGAGGCTGGGGAGGAAGGACAGCTTGAGCGCCAGTCAGGAGGCGTCGGACGAGATCATGCCCAGCCCGAGAGCCAACGCTTCCTCCCTCATAAATCTCTTTCAGAAGTTCAATCTGTCTGTAACCGACATGGTCGCCCTCTCCGGCTCGCACTCCATTGGGATGGGCCGGTGCTTCTCCATCGTCTTCCGCCTTTACAACCAATCCGGCGCTGGCCTGCCCGACCCGCACATCGATCCCAGGTTCCGCCGGCAGCTGGACCGGCTCTGCCCAGCGGCCGGCGACGGGAATGTCACCGGCGGGCTTGATTCTACTCCCACCAAGTTCGACAACCAGTACTTCAAGGACTTGGTGATGGAGAAAGGCTTCCTTAACTCCGACCAGACGCTGTACTCGGGTGATGGAAGGACAAGGGAGGTAGTCAAGAGATTCAGCTTGAATCAGCAAGCTTTCTTTGATGCTTTTGTGGAGGGGATGCTGAAGATGGGTGATCTCCAGTTTGAGCAGCCTGGGGAAATTCGGAGGAATTGCCGCGCAGTCAACAACCAGCCGTTAGCTCAAATCTATAACTTATCCAGAGGGATCAAAGAAGTTAAAATGCTCCAGAGCCTCTTGTTGAACTGATAGTCTAATCCCTGGGAAGAACTCTGCTTACAGCTTGTTTGATTCAAGGTTCATCTAAATAACTTCCAAGTGTGATTTTAATGGCTCTGATGAGGGGTATTTAATTATATTAATCCAACTTAATTATTAAGCTAATTTCTTAATTAGATGTTAAACTGCATAAATTAATGGCCCGGCTGATGCATGCATTTGATATTTGCCCGCCCCCATTTCGAACTAAGCTTGAATTCAACGGCAGCTGACCATTCCTGCAGGTAGGAGGTAGCGCAACGAAAAACAGGGGAGCAGCATAAAAACACGGAAATAAATGCAAAATCACAGATTAAATAGATTTTTTTTTTTGATTGTCAGATTAAATAGATTTACAACTTGTCTGCTGGTACTAGGGGTGACAATATCTAATTCGATTCGTAAATTTAATTTGAATTTAATTCATAAATTTTGAGTATGGGTTATGAATTTTAACTCATTTATTAAACGGGTTGGATTCAGCTTCGGCATAATTGGGTCGGATAGAGTTCGGGTTAAATATTTATCAAAAAATATTTTATAAACAAGTTGGGTTGATCTGTCAATTTAACTCATTTATTAATCGGGTTGAGTTTGGATCATGAATTTTGATCTATTTAATAAATGAGTTAAGTTCGAGTTAAAGCTATTTGGGTTGGGTCAAGGTCGAATTTGACCCGTCAACTCATTTTGCCACCCCTAGCCGGTACGGACTGGTCTGCAGTGGGTAACTTAAAATTTTATGTTAATAAATAAGTTTTTTTATCTCATTTTATATGAGCTTTAATATAAAAAGTTTAATTAAAATGAACATGTCTATAATTTTTAACTTAATTTATGTTTTTCATATCTATAAATTTAATTTTTAAAATGAACATGAGATTTTTACACATTGGCACAAATATTTGTACATTATATCATATACTTTTTACATAAAAGTTAATTATTTTATAGTGAAAATTTTATGAAAAGAGAATATTGGGTGTCATATAAAAAAAAATTATATGATATGTATGAAAATATCTATTTTTTGAAAATACTAAATAAAATTGGTAATTATATTAAAAATAATATTTATATGAAATAAATTAAATTTTTTATTAAAATTTGTTTGAAATGTTATAAAAAATTTATTATTATTTAAATTATTATTATTATTATTATTATTATTATTATTATTTTATCTATTATTTTGATCTAAATGGCAAAATGATCAATGTGATGTATTTAAAGGCGTTCGGGAAATAAAATCGCTTCATTTTTTTGATATATCTGAATGAAGATTCAAGTTAGTGGTTGCAATTTTTAACTTGATTTGTAAATTTGATTCAAACTCGACTCAACTTAATTAGGTGTGGGTTAAATTTATATGGGTACTGTTAACACTTGGTTCCAGCGTTGCATCCCTGCCGTACACGTGGCGCCTAGCTGGCGTTTAGCCTTCATTTCTTTTAACTAATCCATCTCTATTCTCACAGGTCAGACCTCGGTCAAACCTCGAATACGAGGGTTCAACCAAGCCTCGTCTACGATGAGCCAGCACCATCCCCGATAATATTGTCCTCGATGTTACAAAACGGTGCCTGTCACAATCAAGCTTGGTCCGACCGCACCGTTCCCCATACAAGGATACTTTTTTCAGACCCGTAAATCAAGGATCCACATGCTCCAGCTGTCACAGATCCTCAGAAGTAGTACTAATATTAAAAGTTAGCATTCTCATTTTGCTGCTTTTGGTCCCTCCGGCGGCCAACAAACGGCGCGAACCAGAGATTGTTCACCTCCTTTTCTCCAAAAAACCAGGATAAAGCCGCACCATCCGCTGTCTACAAATACCTCTGAACAGTCTTCATGCAGAGGGAACACACAGATCGGAAGATAGGAGATTAGAAAAAAGAATCAACAAGAGCAGCCAGGGTACAAACAGCTTCCCTGGTTCTCCTATTTTCATTGTATTAGAGCCCCAACTGAGGAGCTCTTTCTCTCTCTCTCCCTCTTTTTTTTCCTAAATATTGTATTAGCCTTAACGGCTACCTTTTTCCTTTAGTGGAACTTCTTCGCTGACTGCTCGGTGGACGTAGGGGATCTTCTCTCTGAACTACCTTAAATCTTTGTGTGCTGTTTTGGATGCCCCGATCTCTCTCTTTCTCTCCCTCTCTCTCTCTCAAGCCTCCGCTAACAGGCTTATTCCTCTGCGCGCCGCCGTCTTTCAGAACTCTCTATCTTTTTTGATATTTCTTGGGATCCCCTATATCCTAAGGGAACCTGAGTATGAGTTGATGCGTTAATATAATTATAATTTACAATATTAAAATTAGTATATTTTTTCTTTTCAGTATTAATTTTAATATTAATTATTAGATATATATTATATAATTTAATTATATTTTAAAATTTTTAATTAAACTTTATAATTATATTAATTTAAAGTAAAAAATATTAAACTTATTGTATTTTGATATATAAAAATTATAATAAATAAGTTAGGCATGAGTCATGATGCTGTCCCATTTATTAAATAAGTCAAGTTTGAGTTATGCTTAAATGAGCCGAGTTAAAAGAACGAATTGATTAGAATTGGACTCGCTAATCCAAATTACCACCACTAATTCATGTGAAGAAGGTATAAGGAAAGAAAAAACCAATTACTTTATAAAGTGAAATGCTTTGCATATCATAAATGATATTAAATATTTTTATATGATATTTATGTGATAACAATTATGTAATATTTACGTGATAACAATATTATATGGATACAAAAATAATTTTTACTTATTACATGTTGTTACATAAAAATTTTAATTAAATTTAAATTTATAATCATTTATTAAAACAGCATAACATTGTTTAAAAAATAAATTTCTTTTTATGTTAATTTTAAAAAAATTAAGTGCATATTTCTTAATTATTCTTTAATTACAGATTAAATTCTATTCTTTTATTTTATAATTTAGTTTTTTTAATTTTCTAAAAATAAAAATACATGTATTTACAAATATATTTATAACATTTTGTATATATATATATATTATCAATAATAAAGAATTCAAATAATTATAATAAGTAAAAAAAAGTTTTCAAAAATCTTAAGAAAGCTCAAATATATTATTTTTTTGATGATTTGGAGTTTAAATTATAAAATTAAAAAATAAAAAATTTAATATATAATTAAAGATGAATTAAGGAGTATATATGTAAATGTTCTTTTTAAAAAATAATTACATTTTTAACAAAAGCTTTTAAAATTGTTCTTTTAATTCTGAAAAATTATTTTCTTCAATCATCGCTATAGTGCTCAATCAAGTGCACAGTGCAAGCATGCGAGCCTTGTGCGCAGTGCTACCCACACAACAACTAGAAAATATTGTTTTGCATCATTTTTAATTCATTTTTTTGATATTTTTTTATAATATTTTTTATTTAATTTACATTTATATATAAAGTTAAAAAAATGAATATAAAATAAAATAAGGTTCACACAAAATTAATATTATTGTATGTATATTTTTTACTTTATATAAATTTTATTTTATTTTGTATTTATTTTTTAAAATTTTATATGTGAATGCAAATAAAGTAAAATATATTATAAAAAGAATTAAAAAAATTAAAAAAAATAATAAAATAATGCCGCGCGCCGCCTGTGTGAGGTGCTTTAATTGGGCATAATAATAATAGAAATGATACGACCAGCTGATCGCGCCTAATACGAACTCATCAATTCTCATGGGCGCCACATCACTTTTCTAAGGGCCAACCTATTATTGACATGGCAGCCTCTATTCAACCGGCCGGATGCAATAATTTTTCGTTCAGCCAGGTCACCAACCAAAGTAATATGCTTGAACAGAAACCTTTTTTTAAAAATTTCATCATTGCCCACATCTTAATCAGAGAATTTTAATTTTTCAAATTTATCATCATTGTCCATATCTTATCCAACCAAATATAAGATCAATGCAAGATAAATACATAAACCAGATCACTAAATGAGCACAATGATAAGTGAATAGTTGATCATTGACTAGAAGAAGCAAAAATATAGTTATTTATAAAGTGGACTCAATATTAACATAATATAAAGCATGTAGTATAGATGGGTTCAAAAAATTTATTTTCAATTAGGTACAAAATTTTTAAAAATATAATATTTCACAAATCATAATCAGAGATGTGTAAAACAAATGTAGCATCGCTAAGTATCACTTTAAATCATATGGCTCATTATCAAAATAATTATTGAAAATTATAGACCTCATTATATGACATAAATTATAGGCCCTGTATAATAATATTGAACATAAATTTGTTATAATAAAAATCATATTTCTAGTACTAAGAGACTAGATTTCAAGAAAATCTTCATTGCCCACATCTTATAAAAAAAAATATTTTAAAAATTTCATCAATGCCTACATCTTAATTAGAGAATTTTGATTTTTAAATATATCATCACTGCCCACATCTTTTTCACCAAATGTAAGATCAATACAAGATAGGCACATAAATCAGATCAGTAGATCGGCACAATGACAAGTAAATAGCTGATCATAGACCAGAAGAAGCGAAAACATAGCTCTTTATAAAGTGAACTCAGTATTAACATAATATAAAGCATGTAGTATAAATGGGCCCAGAAATTTTTTTCTCAATCAAGTACAAAATTTTCAAAAATATAATATTTAACAAATTATAGATCTCTAAAACAAATGTAGCACCAGTAAATCTCACTATAAATCATATAGCTCATTATCAAAATTATAGGTCTCATTATATGGTATAAATCATAGCCCTATATGATAATACTAAGAGCCTTAATTACAAGAAAATCTTCATTGCTCATATCTTAATTAGAGGTACTTAATTTTCAAAAATATCATCATTGCCCATATCTCAATTAAAGAGCTACAATTTTAAATAATATCATCACTCAAAGAAATAATTAATATTATATAAGTCATGAAGTACTCAATGAAATTATAATATACTTACCAAAAATGCTTACAATATAAGTGAATAGACTTCAAATTAGAATGAAAAGCATATGAAAGAAGAATCACACAAATAAACTATATATAGAACCAAATATAATGCAATAAAGCTTTATATTAAATGTAATAATAATGGATGAGCTAACCCAGTTAAAATGACTTATTATGTAGTGAATCGTATTCTAAATGCTTGTATTCCGCTTGAATTCAACGTAATGCAAGGAATAGCTGAAAGAAACGTTACTATTGAATTCAAATACATTGTCATGTCATAAATTAGTCTCTAAAATTGACTTTTTGCTTAAAATAGATCGATATACTGTTAAAAAAAGTGTAATTATCGTTATTATATTAAAACTCAATCAAATATCCGTAATAGTTCCCCAAATGCTAATTTTCAGCTAAATTGCATTGATATAATAAATATTAGTTCCTTAAACAGAGTATTGTGTTAAATTGCCATGATATAGACAAGATCAAGTCAAATTACTTGTATTCTCTTCAAATACAATAAAAACTAAATGAATACTCGCATAATTGCTCGTATTTAGTTAAAATAACAAACTATGTACTGAATCGTACTATGAACGCTTGTATTCTGCTTGAATTTGACGTTATTGAAATGAAAAGATAGAAAAATATCACTATTCAGTACAAATAATTAATATGTCATAAATCAGTCTCTAAAAGTGCCTATTCGTTTAGACTTGATCGATATACTGTCAAACAAATGAGTAATTATCGGTATTACATTAAAACGCTATCGGATGTCCCAAATAGATTGTCAAATATCAGTTTTCGGCTGAAATACATCGACATAGCAAGCATTAGTAGTTTAATCATGGTATTATGCTTGAATGCCTTCATATATAGAAGATCAAAGTTAAATTGCATGTATTCTCTTCAAACACAATAAACAATGAGTGAATACTTATATAGTTACAAGTATTCAGTTAAAATAATTTATTATGCAACGAATCCTACTCTGAACGCTTGTATCCCCTTTGAATTCAATGATAATCCAATGAATAGCTGTAAAAATTTTAAATTTACATTTCTAATTAAAGCCTATTTATTTTACTTTTAGGTCTCTATTTTAAATTCTAATTAAAAATCTAAGTGAATAAATTTAAAATTTGTTAGGCAGCTAAGTGAAATTTTTTATAAAATGTGAATTTAAATATAATTATGGATGAACTATAAGAATCTATTTATAATTTATCCTAACTATGAGGCATGTTGATTACATATATATAATATATAATATTTAATCCATTTCAAACAAATGGCATTTCAGCACATAAAAATTTGGAATAAAATTTGATTCAAACTCAAAGATAATTGTAAAATGATATTTTAATTTCGATCAAAATTTATAGCCACACGTAGAACTACCATTAAATTCATTATATTGGGGCAGATTCTTAAACAGTGCTTATTTTGCCTAAAATCCATTCAAAATTCAAACTATAAAGTAATGAATTTTTCAAATGTAGCATTGCTTATTTTCCCACAAAATAATCAATGAAATAAAAATATGTTTACATAATAGATATTACACATTCATTTTTAGGGCAGCTAAGTTGTTTCTAATAAATATTATTGTTACACTTCATAATAAATATTTATTAGAAACAACTTAGCAAATTAAAAATGGCGTAATATCTATTATGTAAATATATTTCTATCATTTATTGACACTTTCTATATTATATATACTGAGGTATATATATAACTAAAAGCCAAATTAAAATTTAAAAGGTACCAACCCAGACCAAGTACAATAACCCTAAAATCTATTGATCCTTCAACAATAAACTGTAATTAGATATTCCTTCAAAACAAAAACAGATTAACATTGAATAAGATAACTAACCTGGCACTGCCGCCGTCGATCAAGCGCCCATTTCTGCATCCAAACAGCAGATACGACCGCAGCCAAAAAGCTCTTCTCATTTCATTTCTTCTTCGTAGCAGATTTGGTAACCTTCGCTCCACTCGGATCATCCTTCTCCACGTTCTTGATAACACCGACCGTGACAGTCTGTTTCATGTCCCTGATGGTGAACCGTCTGAGTGGAGGATACTCCGAGAATGTCTCAACAACCATGGTTTTGGTAGGAATCATCTTCACAAAACTGGCATCGATCACCATTCATCACGAACTCAGGCTCCTTAACTCTCAAGCTCCTTGCCCGACCTCCTATCGATCTTAGTCAATATCTTTGGCAAATCAATTGAAAAGATAAAAGTAACATGAAATTAAGCAAATCTCATCATGTACTTGAGAAATAAATGTGCATGTAGCTAGGAAGATCAGTAACCCAGTTAAATGACAAGAGTAACATGGAATAGAGAAAACCTTAAATATGATATTTTAACAAATAAATTTACAAAGATGTCTTCCAACTAATCTTGCAATTATGATATTAAAAAGTAAGATAATGCCCTACATATCAAAATAAGTTGAAGACTTTGAAGTTCAGATATTGTTTGCTTTCCAAGCAAAAATGAGAATATCATAGTAAAATTCAAATATGAACAAGAACAGCAAAAATGTCATGAATAAAATCATAAAAGTCAAATCAAAATATCAAAAACTATCAAAATATAACCCAAAATTTCACTTTCATATCAAGCAATGAAGCCCTAGAGAGCAAAGCGGAGTGTATTACATCAAAATATCAACTAAGATCTCACTTTCACAGCAAACAATGGAGCCCTAGATAGTACCAAAATAAGATAGCGGGAAGCAGGAGGCACAACCGCCATCAACAATGACAGGCGCAGAAACCTAGCGCCTCAAAATGGAAGGGTGAAGAGACGAGCGAGCGCGTTAACCTTGGGAGGGATGAGATTAGCGAAGAAGAGGGTTAGCAGGGTTAGGAGCAGCGATCGGGTTTATTAACCCTAGGAGACGACGATAAAATAAAAATAGCATTTGGGTGGGTTAAGTGGGTTAAGTCACTTAACCCACTTAATCCACCCATGCCAAACGGGGGCTTAGGAATTTTGATAGTTATCTGCTCTGTAGGACATCGCAATCCATTGCGGAGTTTGAGCCAACACATCCCGTTCGCTTGGGGCTTAATCTGAATTTCTTTGTGTTCTACTATGAAATCCTGTACACACAAGAATCCACTATTTGCATTTGAACCTAAATAGAACTGTTGTTGTAGTTAATCTCTGGTAGTGAGTTATCTACAAGAATCCACTATTTGCATGTCATATAGATATATCTAAGATTCATGATCTATTCAGCAAACTTAAACCAAGTTGGTAAACCTTTTTGAGAATACAGAAAGATATGATCGCACCAGCAAATGATTTTTGTAACTATCGCGTCTTCTTTTAGTCTTGTGAGTATAATTTCCAACGTTTTGACTTGTTAGGCATTTTGATGAAGCTTTCTCTGAGCTGGACTCCCTGGGAGAAGAACCATAACAACACTTTCATCATGCAACTTCTTGGTGATAATCTCTCTTTGGACCTCAAACATGCAGGTAAACTCTCGCCTCATAATCTTGATCAACGCATCAATGCAGTACTGCACTATTATTTTCATCTGTTTGTTTGACAAAATGATGATGGGAGTTGAGGATATCAAGCTCCCAAGCCTCATAACTCAGCAGCCGCAGTATCTGCTATTCGAGAAGGGTTTCTCTTTTCTCAAAAGCACTGGATCCTCCACAGTTAACGGAGAGTTTGTGCTGTTTCATTCTCCTGTGATTTGTGATCATTACTTATTTTATACTCAAATTTGGGCCGACTTTCATTAAAAAACTCATTTTTTGCTCGTCTGATAACTCTTTATTTTCTCCACAAATTATGCTTGATTCTCAAAATCATTTTCAATTGAGTTTCCAAGGTATTCTATCAAATCTCCGTAGTTATAAAATTACAAAAATATTATCTTGACCTTAAGAATTTAGATGATATTTACCTTAGATGTTTGTTAATCTGCTCAATCTCGACCATCTCTCGCACCTAATAGGCCTAACTTTGTGCCTTTTAATATGAACTTAATCTGTTGATTTCACTGCTTCCATTTGTGTTTCATTTTTTCTCCCTTTTGATAATGGTGTTACTCTCAACTTATTTCATACTTTTCATTGTCTGCCCCGATTTCAGCAATGATTTTTAATTACATTAAGGGGGCGTTTGGTTCACTGTTATCTTGATGTTATGTTATGTTATCTAGAGAAAACAATTGTTTGGTTTAATGACATCTATAAATAATCTTCTATAAGATTATAGAATTATTAATTAAAAAATGACATCTAAATTACATGGCATAACACCAAGATAACAATGAATCAAATGCCCTCTATTTTTTTTTTTAAAGGCATTTAGTTCAATATTATTTTGATATTATATTATATAGAAAAAATAATTATTTGATTTGGTAATATGTGTAGATAATTTTGCAAAATATTTTATAATTATTATTTAAAAGATTATAGCTATATGTCCCTCATTCAAGCCCGTGTGCAATTTACCAATATTTAATTGTATAATTATCTGGTTCATGT
Source organism: Apostasia ramifera (assembly GCA_019297695.1). Lineage (NCBI taxonomy): Eukaryota > Viridiplantae > Streptophyta > Magnoliopsida > Asparagales > Orchidaceae > Apostasia > Apostasia ramifera. The sequence goes on along the minus strand of JAEMOT010003317.1, from coordinate 174,172 downwards.
TAATTCACGAATAAATTAATCATGTTAATTCAAATTTTATGATTTTAAATTAACAAATAATATATTAAAAATCTCTAAATCAATTGTTAATTATTTTATCTAAAAAAATTAGTAAGTATTATTATCGTGTCTTATAATTAAGTATGTTTATAAATTTCATGTAAAAAGTTTACTAAATTTTAACTAAGCAAAAGGTAGAATATTTAAATTTATTTATTTTATTAATTGAATTTTTAAAATAATACTTAAAATTTAAGAACAAATCAATCATGAGATTTATCACTACTTTAGCTACTTTGGAGGCTTGATCAGTTACTCAAAATTCTCGATTTTTTTATATTTTCTTTATATTCTAAATATATAAAAACAGAATATAAATATAAAATAATAATAAAAAAAATGAAACAATAAAAATAAAATATAATCAAATATCACGCTCGAGCTAAGGGTCAAATTGGTAATTCAAATTCAATAAAACTTCTGTTCCAATTTTCTACGTTTCCTCTCCCTTTGAATCGCTCTGGCTCTGGTGGGATCCTCACGATCAGAAAAAGATTGCAGTCTTCTTTTGAAATAGAAATTTTATAGATTTTTTTTGTAAAATAAAATTGAACGAGCTCTTATGATACACGGAGCATGAAGAGATTGCGTCGATTTATTGTTAAGTCTGTCAATTGACACTGGCAAAAGCAAGATTGGATTCTTCCTCTTCTGGTCAAAAGCAATATTGCACTTTATTAAACTTTCATAAAGAAGGATCTTGTTAATTTTGTGTTTTTATAGAAATCGAAATAATGTTTTTAATAATATTGAATATCCAAGATTGGTATATAAAAAAAAAGTCATCTCTTCATAAAATTTATAGTATATGATAATTATTTTTTATAAAATTTGTGATATTATAACAAGATTTATATAGTATGTGTACAAAAATTCTTTTAATTTAAAATATATCCAGTCAAAAGTGCATTAGATTACACTTCAAATACAATTATTTAGTAAACTCAAATTCTTAAAAAAAATTATAACTTTTATGAAAAAATATTATATAATATTTTGAAATTTATATGATATGATGGTGTTCTTTTAGCCTAATAAGGGAGGAGCTTAAATGGGTGGTAGGAGATCTCATATTCGAACTACATTAGTATTATAATTTTCAAATAAAATAGAAAAAATTATATTACTTATGGGTAAAATAAAAAAAATTATATAACATGCATGTAAATGTTTCAATAACGAATGTAATTTTGATTTTTGAAATTTTTATAATTTATTTATAATTACAGTTTAGTTCATATTTTTTAAAATATAAGACCTATTTACAGTATTATTCTAATCTCAGGGCCTCCGTGCAATTTACCCTAATAAAAATGCTGAAATTTTGAAATAATAAAATTTAATTAATAAATTCTGTGCAATTTACAGATTGATTATAAGCAAATCAACTTGCCGACAACTCCTTTTTGTTTTTTATTTTTGTTTTTGCTTTTGTTTTTTTTGTTTTTTTTGTTTTTTTTGGTTTTTTTTTTTAGCTCACCTCATAGTGGGACATTGGAACGTGACATCTTTTAATTAAGTGCATCTGATGCATTTATAATGGCTGATATATTTTAAATTAAATTTTGCGAACAAAATAAATTTATTTTAAAATATAAAATGTACTTGAGATATAATATCTTAAAAAATAACTATTAATATCATTTTGAATATCAATCATGAAAAAGACAAATTTAATATAATAAAATTTATATGACAGTATAAAAAAATCACAAAAAATATATATATCTTAAACGAAAAATTTTAAACTTTATAGTAGTTGAAAATATAGCTAAAAAAGATAGTTATTTCAAAAAATTATGAGTTAAAATTATAAGTCTGACTTCTATATGCATTGCATAGTTATTACCTTATGAACATTCTATTATTATGTTATTCAAACATAATAATTTTTTCAAATTCTTAGCTTCTCCATTTTTTTAAATTATTTCAAATCTAAATCTATGTCTTTGAGATCTTAGAAAATTTTGCATGCTAATTCATTGATTTTGAATAGAGGCACTTAAGTTCCTAAGGTTTATTTATTGCAATATGGTACTGTTATTATTTATAATATTGCATTTAATTTGAATCGTACATACAAAATATTAAAATTCAGATAGACCAAATGATAATAAATCGCTAAGCTAAAAGATATAAATGCTACAATTCAAAATTTATAGACTAATATATAAGAATTCTAAAACCTTATAATCTTAAATACTGAAGTTCAAAATTTGTGAACCGCAAAAATCTTAGAATCTCGTAAGCCTAAGGAGCTCCCAATATTAATTTAGTGTTATGTTATTTTGAGATAATAATTATTTAATTTAATGATTTTTATAAATAAATTTTTATAAATTTATAAAATAATTAATTAAAAAATAACATTTATATATTATAATATAATATTTAAATTATATAATATAATAATAAGATAATAACGAATGAAGCACTGCCTAATTAACAATTTTTCTAATTTGTTTAATAAAATAATGGGAAAAACTGATATCAATATTAATCAAATATCATCATCATCATCATCATCATCATCATCATCATCATCATCATCATAGCTGAAAGGACGGTAATCTTCAAATATCAATTTACAGAATCAATTTTTTTTTAAAAAAACAGAGGTGAATAATTTATAAACAGAATCAAGTTTCTTTCTTTTCAATGATTTCGAATCAAAGATTAATTTTTACTAAGATCTGATTGCGGTCAATAGAAAAACCTTTGCGTATCTCCATTGCCGAAGAGACTCTTCTTCCCTGCTAGACATGGAAGACAGACCTTCCTTTCATCATTTGGGGCTTGGTATCGGCAGGCGGGGGGAGCCGTGAAAATGGGCTGCCGGTGGGAACATCGGCTGGTAAGCTGCCGCCGTTCGCGGCGACGGAGCCCAACCGAAAGCCAGCGGCGACAACGGCAGCAGAGGAGGCGAAGGCAGACCCGGCGGCGACGGAGCAAGCAGCACCTGTCCGCTGTGGAGACGCCGCATGTACGCGGAGATTGGCGACTCAGCCGTAGCGTTCACCGATGGAAAGGGCGGAAGTGGAGATAGCGGCGGCGGCCGGACCCATCCCTCACAGACAGCGGATGCCGCCGCCGGAACGGGAGGAGGAGGGCGGGTGCAGAGCTGGGCGAGGGGCGGCGGACGGATGCGGTGAAGGCGGGAGAGGGGCTGAACAGGGGCAGAAGGGCTTGACGGTGGCGGCGGCGGAGGAGATATCACCGCCGCCGCAGCCGAAGATGGCGGATGGCTGACGTGGGGGTGGGCCGGCCAGCCGGTGAGCTTCTGGACCAGGTTGCGGAAATTGTTTTTGTCGATGTTGTAGACGGGAGGCTGCGGCGGCTGCTGCTTCTCATCGCCGCCGGCGCTACTGATGGCAGAGGAAGACGGTGGAGCAGGGCGGATGGGATTAGGGTTACAGATTCTGGAGATGGGTTTGGAGATTTTGTGAGAAGACTTGTTGAGGGTCCGTAGAGTGAAGTTGGTGGAAAAGCTTCCGCTAACGACGGAACTAGCGTTTCTATTACTGGCGGTAGTGCTTCTAGGGTTGGAGCTGAAGCTGGCGACGGCGGCGGCCGCCGCGGAGGTCGTAGTGTTTGTGGTGGGGGAAGAAAAGGAGGGTGGGATAGCGGTGGAAACAGAGCGACAGTGTTTCTCCATTAGACGTTTGCTCTGATTCCTACGAAGGAAGGAGGGAGGGGGATTCGGCGATGAATCTGACTGAACCCGAAGCAAGAGGAAGAAGACGGACTGATTTGGTATTATGACCTTCGCCAAAGATTATTAATTTCCTTTATTTTAAGGCAAATTACTGATAGATTTTTATAATTTATTTATAATTATATTTCAGTTCATAATTTTCAAATTTTTCATATAAATTTGTAAAATATAAAATAAAAAATTTAAAGTAAAATAAAATAAGGATCTTTCAGTATTGGAACCTAAATGAATAATTTTTAAAAAAATATGAATTAAGATATAATAGTAGAAAACTATGAAAATCTGTCAAAATAATATAAAAAATCTTTTATTTATTTTAACTTTTATTAGTGTTTTTATGGGTTCCGGTTAAGCTAGAAGATGAGAGAGGGACAACTGAAGCATTTTTTGACCGTGAAACCGACGGATCGCCAGATCAGATGGAGAGAGAAAAAAAGAAAGCGACGGATCGCTCCCCCGTGGTATTTAATTTATTTAAATATTTAATCATATTAAAACTTGGCTTTTGACCAGAATTTGACCGTGCAGGTCTCCCACGATGTAAAAAGCATCGCTCTTTTCATTAATTGCTCTGATTCGAATTTTTTTTTTATCTAATATAAATTTTAATTATATAAATTAAATTTATTTTAAATATAAAAATAAGTATTAAAATTAATTTTATTTCATATTTTGTAACTATTTTAATATTAAATTAAATTTTTTATCAAATTTATAAAATAAAATATTTTTTTATTTAAAACTTATTTTTTGAACTAAATGAGTCCTTAAAAAGCATTTAAACATAAAAACAAAAATTACAAAGCATTTCTCTGTCCATTAATTGATCAGTCAATCATCTTCCTTTTATTATTTTTATATTATTATATCTTTATTAATTATTATTACAAGTGATTAAAGCAGAGCATCAAAACTACTTTATATTATATAATAGAAAATATGACCGAAAGTATTTAATGAAGGATATAATGCCAACAACACAATAGAAATTTCTAAAAATTAGTAAACCAAAATGTCATGAGTATGAAAGAAGAGTGATGAAAGTAATGGTATGATCCGTGATTAAACTCTGGATTCGTCTTTGATGAAAGTTTCAGTTGGATATTGCTTATGTCGAATATATAAAAAAAAAATTGTTATTATTATTTATTTTTATATTCATTTACATCTTCGCTCACATTTCATTATAGGGAAGGACTGGCTATAAAGATTCATTTTGTTGGATTTGTTCCCATACGAGTTGATTTTATTATGTTTTCTATATCCCTTTATGAAATTTCCCTATGTACTTATTATTCAACGCACTCATCATAATTATTATTTTTATCCTCAAGTTTACTATCTATATATAAAGAGGATGGTGTGTATGCAAATGAATATGTGAAAGGATTAGTCCATTTACCATCGAACCGTGACCGTCCAATCAAAAAAAATGATCGAATTCATTTTGAAAGCGAACTTTTTAGATGCCAAATTTTGGAGGCATCCTGTTTGTTTATTATGCTGTTATAAACTCTGCTTGAACGTAGCCTTTGCTTGTCCATTAAATGGGCCGACATAATGGGCCGAGGCCCGTTCATCGCACAGTATGTAACTTGATCCAAACCGAAGGTTTTTGCACCAATAGTAAACCGCAGATCTCTCTCTCTCTCTCTCTCTCTCTCTCTCTCTCTCTCTCTCTCTCTCTCTCTCTCTCGCGCGTGAAGACATCATTGATCATCTTCCTCTTTCACCTGCTTGAATTCGGACGGGTTCATTTACAGCTTATATGCATCTTTCAACAGGTTAGACATGGAATACCCATTCGATTTTCAATTCTGTTCTCAATTTACCGAGCTCGCGTTGTTCCTTGATTAATTTATGACATTCTGTTTCCTCAATAATCCATTAATCCATTCATCTTCTCCAAACCCAATCTAATTAAGTTCTTCAAGATCTGGATACAGATAATGCAGAAGAAGATAATGGCATCTGACAGGATAAACAGAGTTGAAAGCAAAACAGTGATGGAATTGCTTGAAGACGTACGAGATGCACAAGGCAAAAGAATCAGAGAAAAAATTGCTGAAATCTCTCGTCTCCCAAACGAAGCAGCTCGAGCACACGAAGATCTGCTGGGAAGAAGCCAAGCTGGAGGTACACACCCTTCATGAGACTGTACGAAAGATGGAGAACAAATGCAGCACGTCTGAGATCACCAACGCCGGCGGCGGACCGGACGAGATCCCAAAGCTTCGGAATGAGCTCATGCTAGCGCTGCAGGCCGAGGGGAAAAGCAAGAAGGCCATGGACGACCTCGCTCTGGCGCTGCAAGAAGTCACCTTGGAGTCCAACCAGGCTAAGTCCGAGCTCAGGAAAACAATGGCGGAGGCAGAGCACCTTCGTTCCTTTTTGACCCTCATGGAGAAGAAGCTCCATGAGTCCGCTTCAATGTCCCATCGCCTTAAGCTGGAAGAAGAGGAAGTCTTCGCCACATGGCACGAGAAGGAGAATGGGTTCATAGACTGCATGAAGATGTCGGAGGGCGAGAACAAGAAGTTGATCGAATCGAATCGAGCGGCGAGGGAAGAGATCTCCAAGCTGAGGGATACACTGAAGCAGGCGGTCAGCGAGGCCACCGTCGTCAAGGAGGCTCTGGAGATCGCCAGGGAGGAAAATTCGCAGCTCAAGGACATGCTGCATGAGAAGGAGCATGCGCTGAATCGCCTCAAGCAGGAATACGAGTGTCTCAAGGTGTGCGAAGCCGCAGCAACGGACAGCGTGAAGGAGCTGAAGAGGCTGCTGGCAGCCACGGCCAGTAGCGGCATGGAGTCTGGGAGGAGCAGGGGTGGCAGGTCGCCGGAGAGCTTAATATAATATCAGAAGTCTATAAGCATTTCTCAAATTCATTCTTCATTTCATGAACTTTATTGGTTCAACAATCAAACCCAACTTTTAGCCGGTTCGATCCGATGAAAGCGTTACTTCAATCTTATGGACAAATCGAATAGGTATAGTAGTTAGATCGAGGTCTAATTGGCCGGTTTGGCCCCACTCTAATAACCTTCGTTTTAACCTTGGAAAAAAATAAGACCTGTTATTTGTAGCCAATTGGTATTAATTTGACATTATAAGTTGAAACTGATGCAACATCTTTAAATGGATGGCCAATTTTGTGTTTGGATTTAGAGCAGTCAGTACTTATTATGATATATCACATACAAATCTTATGATTAAGCATATTATACTTGTTTTTGTGTAATTTCATATTTTATAAGCAGTTGTGAAGGCCGTACTTTTCTTGGATCGAATATTTTATTTCATCATGTATAGAAGAATAACATCGATCATGAATCTAACAATTACAATTATATCAGAAAAAAAGAAAGAAAGAATGAAGAAATTGATCATGTAAGTACTAGTACTAGGTGTTGAATCGCGGCTAATTGATTAATGCACAAAAAGAAGTGCACTAAAATTATTTATTTAAGGTTGAATTTCATGAATATAATTCATCTCCAAACGTGGTAATTAATTAATTAGTTAAATATATCAAGCTTGATAACAGTAGAGAGAAGAAGAAGAAGATGCACAGCTAGAGCTTCCTTGAATGAGCACGTAAATGGCGAATCGATCAGAGCCCGCAGAAATCCCTAGAGCCTGCCCGGCCTGGGTAGCCGGCATCAATGAAGCCTTCGTTGCAGGCACGTGCGCATTCCTCTCGGGTGGAGCCGCCGAGGACCATGCACTGGTGGTGCATGCAAGGGCAGAAGCATATCCGGTTGTTGATAAGTCGCACCACTCGCCGGGACTCCACCGCCGCCGGCAGCACGGCAGCCGCTGCCACCAGGGCGATGAGCAGGAGGCCGAGGTTCTTGCCGCCGGGGACCATGATTTTGTTAATTAATTCACTTCTTAGATCTGTTTCTTCGAGTGACGACTTATCGTTAACTGTTGAACGGCGACCGAGATTTATTTCAGTTGAGAGAGAGAGAGAGAGAGAGAGAGAGAGTAGATGTGTCAATTTGGGTTATTGGGTCGGGTTTGGGTCAGACCCAAATATGACCCGACCCGATTTGAGTCAACCCGAACCCGACCCAAAGTTAGTATTGGGTCGAATCATCAACCCGAATCCAACCTAGTCGGGTTCGGGTCAACCCGACCCTACCTGATAATCACAAACCTGAACTCAGGGTGACAATTCCAAGTCCAATAATGGAGAGTATCAACCAAAAAATTCATAAGCTTCCTCACAGACAACATGAAGCACTTAGCCCGTCTTCTATTCAACGCAAAACTCTGCCATCGCAAAGCAGCGAACCAAATAAAAAATAAAATAAAATAATGAAGCAAATCAATGAAATTACAGAAACAAAGAAGAAAAGATCGGTTATGTTAAGACAAAGCACCATCTTAATGCCGTCAATAAGGATGAGGTTGCATAGGCGGAAATATAGATGCTTGTCGGAGGTGATTTCCAAGGGATCGACAACTCGCAAGAAAATCTCTATGCAATAAACGAGAAAGCGCTCCCAAATAATGTCAGACATCGCTGCTTGTAACGCAAGGGAGACCACCTCCAATAGGCATGCATTCAGTGGAGAGGGGGGAAGACTACGTGTGACATGCACTCCTCCGGCAGCCTCTGAATGTTTCTGCTAGCTGCCGCCACCTCCTTCGCCCACCATTGATGCCATTCCTGATTGTTTGGCTGATCTGTTTATTGTTCTCTATACAATGAAGGGGCTTAAGGGGAAACAACACAAAGAACACGATAACAGTTGACAAGGAGGAAATTCAGTCTTCCATGAAGGAAATAACTCTGATTCTTTAGAAAGCGTAGCAGAAGAGGCGTCACTGCAAAGAGAACATTTAGTTTGCCTTAAAGAAAATGACTCAGATTCTCCAGAGAGCGTAGCTAAAGAGGAGCCGTCGGCAAGGAGCAACATTGGCGAGGAGGAACTCCAGTCTTCCGTAGTAGAGAAATCTCTGATTCTTATCGATGAACTTCCAAAGGAGAGACGAGATGCCCTAACTCTTCGAATTCGACAGACCCGCTTTTGGTTTTTCTTCATCTTCGTTAGTATCGTTGTATCGATGCATGTGCGGGGAGCATGTCTTGGGTTGGGTTCGGGTTTTCAGGTCAAACCCGACCCAATCCGATTTTCTTTGGGTCAGATATTTTAACCCAAATTTAATTTGCTTTCAAATCGGGTTGACCCTAACTTGATTTTTTTGGGTTGGGTTCGGATCGGGTTATCGGATCGAGTCTTTTCCGGACACCCCTAAGAGAGAGTAGGCCGGCAGTTGGGAATCTTCAAAGGCGTTGGAAGACCGTTGGGTTTTGCAGCTACCCGCGAAATTCGGGGCCCGGGCCAGAAGGATGGCCTCAAAAGTCAAACGGAGGGCAGTGCAGTCAAATTTGTTGGAAAATCGAGGAAAGTCAATAGTCAACGTTGCAAATTTTGTGATTTTATAACTGTAGATGCTTTTGGAAATGATGTTTTTAAAATTTAGGCCTTTTTAATTAATTAATTAATTGATAATATAGTTATAATTAAGAAAAAATTAACAAAGTCATCATATTCCGACGGCATTAACTAACGCTATTAGATTAAGAAGTCACCCGGCGGACGGGTGACTTCTATTAAGCAAAATTCGCCCGGCGCGCGGGCGACTTCTGCCGGGCGACTTCCGCTTAACAGAAGTCGCCCGCGCGCTGGGTGACTTTCCGTTTTAAAAAATAAAAAAAATAAATTTAATTAATTAAAAAAACATTTAATTTAATTTAAATATTATTAATTTAAAATTTAGCCTTAAGAGAAAAATCAAATTTATCTCCAAATTTATCCCTTAAATAAACGCAGTTTCAGACTCGCAATCGCTTCTTCTTTTTTCGCAGATTGTTAGAAAAGTATATCTGGAGATAAATTTGGTTTTTCTCTTAAGGCTAAATTTAAGGGATAATTAAATCTGATAAATTTAAAAATTTAAAGAATAATAATAAATCATCTTCTAACTCATAACCACATCCCTTAGATATCTCACTTCAAAGCGCGTGCGCAAGATCGGAATGAGAGAGAGAGGGAGAGTGGTAAAATGGTAATTCTAAAAAATCTTAATAATAAAAAAATAAAAAAAGACCTATTTTATATTTTATCAAAACTCAGGAACCCCGATGTTATAATTTTAAAAAAGTGGACATGCGCGCTATTAAGTGTTAAACTCAAGCATCTGGGTGTAATTTACCTAAATTTTTTTAATGTGGAATTATAAGTATACCCTTGGTCCTTGCTGCTCGCTGCGCAGACGCCGTCGAGGCGGGTAGCCGGAGACCAAAAATATGGAAGGGTAAAAAATGGTATTTTCGTAATTTTAACAGCGTTTAACGGATACCGTCACAGAAGGACCACAATGAGTTATACAGTAAAATTTGGGGACCAGGTTTTTAAAATCGTAAACCTGCGTGGCAAGTCGAATAAACTTCAGAGGCCTAAGTGGAATTACCCTCATTTTTTATCTCACTCTCTAAGCCCCGTTTATCTAGGAGTTTAAAATTAACCTAGTTTAATTTTAACCAGGCACATCACATTACACATAAAATTTAATATTAAAAATTAAATTTATTTCACATCCTACACATATTAGTAAAATAATAACTAACTTATATCACATCCCTCACATATTTCAATATAATAACTAACTTTATATCACATCCTTCACATATCCCAACATAATAACTAACTTTATTTCACATCATTCACAACTTTTAATAAAAAAATATTTCTATCCAAATTTAATTTTAACCTTCTTAAATTTAACCTTACAAATAAACACACCTTAATGTTGTAATTTTCTTCGCCTCATTTCAAAATTATAATAATACCATGGTTCAAACTTAAGACCTTCTGATTCTTAAACAAATTCCTTCCTACTTAGCTAGAAGAACATCACAAAATAACTTATATTTTAAGCAGCGTAAAGAAAAAGTTCGAAATCACTTGAATAATTCAACGCTAGCTAAAACATCTAAAAGTTCGATGTCATTTGCAAGTTCAAATTGTTTTATTGTAAATTTAGTAATTTGTAGGGCTTCGCAAAAATGCAATCAATTAAATTAAATTGGACAAATATCGACTTTTTTAATGCAATATGCAAGTAAAATGCCTCTATTAAAAAAGTTTAAAACTAACTTAGGTATTTACTTTTACGAAATAGAATCACAAATTAGAAATGCTTTTGTTACATATCTTATTAATAATTTTTCATAGGTAATAGTAAGTGCTCCTATCAAAATTCTCAAATATTTAAGAAGAAGAACTATAAAGGCTTTTTATAATATCATATAATCCAAATATATAGGTATTATCCTCTTTGACTTTAAAAAATTAGTCTTTTTTAGGAGATCACTCATACTTCTCAGGAGGTCACCTATCTCATTGCTACTCCAACCCAAGCATGCTTAACTACAGAATTTTTCATCATCAGCCTACGGTTTTGTACTAAAAAGTGTCTCTATAATTTGAGATCATATTATCTACTTATAGAGTCCAGAATTCCCCTCCTTTTTGATATGAGATAATTTATTCCTGTGCCCCTCTCACCACTAATTATTCGACTTAGAAGTTTTTCAGGAGCCGTATTTTGCCTTAGTAATTTCTTTCTCTTATGATACCACTTGACGATCACTCCTCACCCTCTTCGGTCATGGGCATCACATTTTCTTTCAATTAACAATAAAATTTTCCCTTTTTGTTATATCTTTTGTTAATTTTATAGTAAAATTTGAAACTCTTGTTAAAGTAGTTCTTAAATAGCTATTTTAATATACTTTTTTTTATTCTTGATAAATTTTTCTTGTTAAAAACGTCTATTTGTTGTAGTTAAATTTATATAAAAAAGGTTCAAAAAAAATTTACATGTCATCCCAAACAAGCCTTTTTTAGAGGAGGAACTCCCTAAATCAAATATTTACAAGTAGCATCTCTTAAGTTATAACATTTACAAATAGCACCTCATTTTGAATGTGGAATTATATATAGTCAGCGCCCTCATGCTAACTTCTGTTTATCATTTCTTTAACTCAATTGTAGTTAACACATGTAACCAAGACGACATCTAGTCCGTTTCAAGAAAATTCATAATAATAGAGCTATGGAAAAAAATAACGATCATATAAATGAACAAAAAATTAAAATAAGAGAGATTTAGAAAAAATAGAGATAAAAAATATCAATAGTAAATTTTATTTAAATGGTAAATCTAGCTCTTAAATAAAAGACTAGATTAATCTTAGTTACATGTATTAATTTTAGAAGAGTTAAAATAAGAGATAGCAAATGAAAGTTAATATGAGTATGCTGTCTGTAAATTTATATTTTAAATACGAGATGCTACTTAGAAATATTTGATTTGGAGGATGTTAATATGCTACTTGTAAAAAAAAATTTAAAGCTGACAAATATAAATTTTAAAATTTAAAATTAGCGAAATACTATAACTATGTTGAAGTAAAATCTTTTATTCTTGATGTAAAAAAAAAAAAAAATCCTATCATGTAGCTTCCTCCAAACGCTGCCCATATTAAAAAAAAAAAAAAAAAAGCTTCCTCCTAACGCAGCATAAATTATTATCTCCCTGCAGCCCATCATGGTCTCAACGTAACGATTAACCAGAACCGCAGGCACAATCGACCGCATGTACTGCCACGTTACTGCCGACGCAACCAGACAAACGACCCCGGAGCTAGACCCACACCGGCGAATCCAGAACGCACGTTGAATGCATGCTCTCCTCTCGTACGTGTCTTCCGGACAGCCACACGTGTAAGTTGCCCATTACCTGTCACGCGCACGTGCAACTTTGTCAACGCGCAAGCCGCACGTGGAGACGGAAAAACCCGACCTGAGCGTCCGCTATGTCGGTCTTTCTCCGGGCCGCCTCGGGCCGCCGTGGGCTTCACGCGTAGCCGTTGGATCGAAATCTGATCCATCCGACCGCCCGGCTTGAGTCGAAAGTCCAACTAAGAAGTATCGCAGAAACTCTCCAGATCTCCTCCTTCAACCTTTCTCATTATGTATATATGGAGGAAACGAAGATGAGAACGCGTAAGAGACGGTGAGCGAGAGAGATGGGAAGAACAGAGAGAGAGGGGAAGTGCGAGAGGCACCCGAATCACAGGCAGGCAAAGGGAGTCTGCCCAAGCTGCCTGAGGGAGAGACTCGCCCGTCTCTCAGCTTCGTCGTCGGCAGCCTCATCCTCTGCTTTTTCTTCTTGCGATTCTGAAGCTTCTTCGGCTGCGTTGCCGTCTCCGCCGCTCGACAGCCGCGGCACGAAGAAGCTCTTTCGGCTGCTCAAGGGGGAGTCGTCTGATCCTTTAAGGAGAAGCCAATCGGTGGCCTTTCCGGCAAGAGAAGTGAAGGCGGAAATCGAGAAGAAGAAAATGAAGAGCAACAAGGGGAGGAAGCTTTGGTACAAGTTGTTCTTTGCCGGCGGAGCTGCCGGCGGAAGAAAGAAGGAAGAAGATGGTCCGCTGTCTCATTCTAAGACCATGAAGGAGAAACCTTCTTCCAAACGGGTTTTCTTCGCTTAATTAACATCGATCTCTTCGTTTGATGTTCTCTTTATTTCTTCTTGTTATTTTATTATATTAATAATTTATATATATACAGTTTTAATAATTGATTAATAAAGTAAATTCTTAAAAATAATTTGATGAAGAATTAATAAATTAATCTGGTAGGCTATGAGAGAGAAACAATTTGTAATATTTTTGATTGCATGCTTGAGAGAGATACATATATATATATATATATAAATTCTAAGTTTTGATGCATAGAAACAAATAAAAATATACTCACAAATAGGTGGAATCATATATATTTGTAGCCCAAAAATTGACATGATTCGAATTTATTTGAACTACTAAAATGGTTTGACGATAAATACTTAGATGATTACGTCCAATTCAATAATTTAATCTTTATGTAGATAACTACTATATATATTAGTTTAGTTATATGACTTCAATATTGTTCATGGGAATCATAATGATGCAAGTATAAGTATTGGAATAAAAAATTATATATGTTTAACTACTCAAGTTTAATATGAATTCTATATTACCAAAAGTTTGTTAACATTTATTATCTAGTACTTCAAGTTGATTAATGTGACTTTTTAAACTAGATAATTAATAGACCATCAAAGGTTGAGCTAAGCCAATGCTTCAAGGCATATACAAAGAATACATAGTAGATTCAAGGATATTTTCACACTTCTCAACTAGAAAAACAGCCAAAATATCAAACCTCAATTCAAGACGGTTCTCAATTTTGCAAAATTCCATGCACGTAAACACGACTATCAAAGTAGACAGAAAGTTGGCCTACAACGGGATGTCTGGACTTCGACTATATGATGCTTTTCTTCACTTCGATTTCCTTGATCAATGGTGCATATGGATTCTTACTTTTGTGACTAATCAGCCAAGATCTGCTCTCCTTGTTAATCGTAAAAAAATAGATTGGATTGAGGCATTATTTGGATTCAAATAGGGTTCCTATTTCTTTCCCTAATTCTCCAACAGATGAAGAGTGACCCTCTTTTCGTGATTAGATTATTTTTGTAAGGCCATTGATGTCTCACTACTCTTTTTAGATGATGCTCCCATGGCGCTCTTCCTAAAAGATCGGATGCTGTACCTTTTTATCGTCATCCACGAGGACGGCCAAAATTGCAGTATCAGAGACCCCCAGGTACAAAGATAAGACTTCCTTTGGCGCTACTAATATCGGTGCCAAGGTTAGGTATCTCTTTAGCTCCGTGAAAGCTGCTTCGCATTCGCTGGTCCACTGGCCGCCCTTGTTGCTGCGCAGGCACCGAAAGAACGGAGAACGTCGGTCCCCGGCCTTCGAGATGAATCTTCTCAGGCTGTTGATCCGCCCTGCTAGCTTTTGAATTTCTTTCGGCGTTTTTGGAGAGGGCATGTTTAGGATCGCCGATATTTTGTCTAGATTGGCCTCTATTCCCCTGGCTGAAACTAGATAGTCCAAAAATTTTTCCGAGGCAGCGCCGAAGGTGCACTTGGTAGGATTAAGCTTGAGGTTAAACCTTCGGAGGGTGTCGAGTGTCTTCGTGAGATCGTTGAGGTGTTCCTCCAAGGTTTTACTTTTGACCAGAATGTCGTCTACATGGGCGTCAAGATTCCTCCCCCTCTGGTCTTTGAAGACGGCATCAATCATGCGCTGATAGGCAGCACCGGCATTTTTGAGACCGAAAGGCATGACGTTATAGCAGTACATGCCGAAGTCAGTGATGAAGGCAGTTTTCTCTTCCTCTTCCTTGGCCATCCAGATCTGATGGTATCCAAAAAAAGCATCCAGGAAGCTCATGACCTCGTACCCAGAGGTGTGGTCTACCATCGTATCGATACGAGGGAGGGCGTAAGTGTCTTTGGGGCAGGCCTGATTTAGTGTTCGAAAGTCCAAGCACATTCTCCACTTTCCGTTGGCCTTTTTCACCATGACCACATTGGTGAGCCACTGAGGGTACTGAACTTCCCTGATATAGCTTGCTCCGAGCAGTTTGTTGACTTCTTCTTTGATAGCGTCCCGCCTCTCTCCTGCCATTATCCTTTTCTTCTGTGCTATAGGCGAAGCAGTGCTAGATATGTTCAGATGGTGTTCGCAAACCATCCTGTCAACTCCTAAAACATCTTCGGGAGACCATGCAAAGACGTCAATGTACTCAGAAAGCAAGGCGGTAACCTTCGCTTACTGCTTGTTATTCAGAGAAGATGATATGTTTATAATTTTGGAAGAGTCTTTTCCCCCTAAGATTACATTGATGACCCCCTCTTGTGGTACAACTGGCTGAGACTCCCTGGGGTCCAGTTGGTCGACAACGAGTTGCGCCGCTATCTGGAAACATCGAGTGGCTTGCTTGGCATCCCCTCTAATGGTGACAACGCTACTGGAAGTAGGGAACTTCGCGCATAGGTGAGGCGTGAAAATCACCATCCAGAAGGAATTTAGTGTTGTCCTTCCAAGGATGGCGTTATAGCCTGACTTAGCTCTGATGACAGCGAAGTTTATCATGTTCATGGCGTAGCCATTGTCATCGCCAAGGGAGATAGGCAGGGTAATGAACCCCAGAGGTCGAACCCTCTCTCCGGAGAAACCGAGCAAGGTGGTTCCAGCGCGGGCGAGATTTGTCTCTTTGAGTCCCATCTGGAGGAAGGTGGATTCAAACAGGATATCGGCGGCGCTTCCTGAGTCGAGGAGCACCCGTTGAACGTCGAAGTCCGCTATACGGGCGACGACCACGATTGGATCGTTATGTATATTGCCCTACTGGAGGAGATCTTCGTGGCAGAAAGTGAGAGGGATGGTCGAAGAATGTTGTTCAGAAATACCACCAACTTCGGCTTCATGGCGGCGAGCGGGGTCAATGCTGAAGATAGCATTGATCGTCCTGGTGACAGGGGGGTAAGAACGCTCTGGTCGACCGGGGCCTGGAGACGGCGCAGCCTTAGCAGGGGCCTCAATAATCTCGGGGGCCTTCCCTTTCTGGGCAATAGTGTAGGTTGGTGTCATTTGCATGAATTTCTCGAGCTTGTCCTGATTTATCAGTTTGTTGAGCAGAGCTCTGAGGCCCCGGCACTTGTGAAGTCTGTGCCCGTAGTTCCCGTGGAACTCACAATAATTGTCAGGATCTACTCCGACCGGAAGCGCAGGCTTGGGCCCGGCAGGTCGGACCCATCTTTGTTTAACGGCCGCTGCGTAGATCTGAGGGAGCGGCCGGGAGAAGGAATGCCTCTGGACGTGTCGTGGCTGCCCTTCTCGGTCACGGCCTTTGGTCACATGTATCTTCGTGGTCGTGGGTTCATAGCCCCGATACTTTCTCTTTCTTCTCTCCTGCTTAGCTGTAGAGGTATCAGAGGGGGAGGACTCAGCGTCTTCTAGGAGCATAAATTGACTGGCTCTAGCCACCAGCTCTGAGTAACTCCGAGGTTTAGCCAGCTGTAGGGATTTGGACAGGTCCCCGACCTTGAGTCCCCTCCGAAAGTTATGCATGGCCACCGCTGGGTCTACGTCTTCAGCTTCTGCTGCAGCGGTGAAGAAGCAATTGGTGTAATCCCGGAGACTTTCTCTCTCGCCTTGTTTGATATTGGCGAGCACCATGTCGGAAACTACCATCCGGGTCTGACCGATAAAACAGGCGATCAGCTCCCATTTCAAATGTTTGTAGGAGGAAATGTGACCCCTGGGCAACTTGACGAACCAGCTGAACGCCTCCCCTTTGAGAGTGTTGTCCAGGAGGTGGCACTTGGTGGCTTCGTCTGGCTGGCGGTAGCGGGCGGCAGCCTCGAACCCCTGAACGTGCTCTCGGGGGTCGGTCGCACCTATGTAGGCCTCCAGCCTGCGCGGCCTGAAGTCCTCTGGGATCAGGGCCAGCCGGATGGCATCAGAGAAAGGAGCATTCCCATCCATCGGCCCGAAAAAGGGGTCAGGCCCATGACGAGGGGTCTGAACGTCTGGAAAGAGGGGATCTCTCCCAGCGAAAAAAGGAGGAAAAGCAGGTGGAAGGAAGGCAGGTTGTGGCAGCGGATATGGTGGAGGAAGATTCCGGTGAACCTCATGGAGATGGAAAGGGCGTCTGGGCGGTTGAGAGGAGCCAGACGTCTGAATAGAAGGCGTCGCGGCAAGAGGCGCAGGAGCAGGAACCCCAGCAGCCGGAGGAGGAGGTACAGGGGCCGCCGCTACCAGCGGCAGAAGTCCTGGGGCCGCTGCTACCGGTGGGAGAGGCGCTAGAGCCGCCGTGACCTGCTGAGGGGGCGCAGGAGCCGCTGCTCCTGGAGGAGGAGGAAGTACTGCGCATACCGGCTGGGTTTGCCTGAGTATCACGGCCTGTTGGGCTGTGAGGCCGATGACCAGGTCAGTAAGATTTGTCAGTATCCCTTGGAGTTCAGAGACACGGGTCCCTCTGGAAGAGGAAGCAAATTCGGCATGACACCAAAAGTTGAGGCCGAAGCTCTGTCGTCCGGCGCCCGAACGGAAGGCTCTCCCGCGTGCATACTGCGAGCAGCGGAGTTGGTTTTGCACGTTCTGGCCACCATCTTCCTGAGGTCTCAATGAAAGCACCAGAAGATGTTGACGTAGGATATAGGAGATCCCAAGGAACACCAAAAAAGANAGAGAGAGAGAGAGAGAGAGAGAGAGATTCGGGCACCCAGAAAAGCACACAGGGGTTTAAGGTGGTTTAGGGAAAAGGTCCCTTACGTCCACCGAGCAATCAACGAGGGAATTTCACTAGAATCAGAGGGTGGCCACAGGGGCTTAATACAATATTCAATTAAGAGGGAAAAACGAAAAGAGCTCATCAGTTGGGGCTCTAATACAATGTGGATGGGAGAATCCGAATAGCTGTTCTCCTTCGGTTGCTTCCGTTTATCCTTTCCTCCCGGATCCTTTTCCTTGGAGACTGTTCCCCCTCTTTTATAGGTGGCAAAAGGCACAACTTCATCCTGATTTTCCGGAGAAAAGAAGGTAGACAAGCTCTGGGTTTGCGCCGTTGTCGGCCGCCGGAGGGGCCGGAAGCCACGAAAGGAGGGTGCTCTCTTTAAATATTGGTACTTTTTCTGGGGATCCGTGGCAACTGGGGCAAGCAGATCCTTGGTTTGTGGGTCTGGAAAAAGTGCCTTTATACGGGAAACGGCGCGGTCGGGCCAAGTTGATTGTGATAGGCACCACTCTGTAGCGTCGTGCCTGACGTTACCAAGGATGATCCTGGCTCATCGTGGACGAGGCTAGGTTGACCCTCGTGGCCGAGGTTGGACCCGGTCAAGAACCTGCGAGAACAGAGGAGTTAGTAAATGAATGAAAGTAGCTGAAGGTCAGCCAGGCGCCACGTGTACGGCCGGAATGCAGCGCAGGAACTACGTGTTAATACATATAAAATCCCTTGTTTTTCTTTCTAGTTTACTTTTTTTATTATTTGTCTATTTTTTTTAGGCAAATTACGCATTGAATTAGATTTTTCCCTCCTAAAATTCCTCGTCAATTCACTCCATGCATGCATGAATCTTCATCGATAACATATTTGCAATTAGTTTTAGGGTAAATTATACATAGGTTCTTGAGTTTAAAGCTTAATAACGCACATGTCCATGTTATAATATCGGAGTCCCTGAATTTTAATAAACTATCTGAGTCTTTTTTTATTATTATTTTTTTAAATTACCATTATGCCCCCCTCCCTCTCCTCCTGATTGGTGCGCATGCGCGAGGCCGCGCGACTGCCAGCAGGTCCAGCGGGCGGCGGCCGCGTCACTGCGCACGCGCG
>JAEMOT010003317.1:136695-152831 GCA_019297695.1 Apostasia ramifera | reverse complement strand
TATATATAATAAAATATATTTAACTTAAGAATCATATATAGTATATATTACATACAAATTTAATATAAATCAAAAAATTAGATGAAAAATAAAGCCTTTTTTGTTCTAGACTAAAAATTAAGTTTGATTTAATTTAAATGTTGACTCGAAATTAAATAAATAGTAGATTTAAATTAAACACAAATTAAATTTAAAATATTTAAATTTAAATTAAGATAAACTCACTCGAGCTCTCACTAAGCTAAACTCGAATCTATTCGTACGGTTTAAAAAGTGACATTATATTTTTGGCTCATTGAAATTTAAAATATTTGAGACTATTTGTTTGATAGGTTAAAATTAAACTGTTTTAATTATGAACAAATATATCACATTACATACACATAATTTAAAATAAATAATAAATTTTATTTCACATCTTACGCACATATCAAAAAATAATTAATTTATATCACATTGATAGATAACGTAACTCAATATAATAACTAATTTTATTTCACATTATTCATAATTTTTATTTAAATTTTAATTTAAATTTAATTAAAATTAAAAATTTTAAATAAACCGGCCCTTTGAGTTAAAAAAAAAACCATTATGTATTTTGTAAGTCCAATATGTTAAATTAGCTAACAATTATGCATTTTACAATTTTTTAAATTTTATTTTTTGAAAAAGTTTGTTTTACATACGTTTTATTCTTTAATAAATGCATACTATATATATATATTCTGGCATGCATGATATAGAATACAGAGTATATAATATTTATTGAAATCTTTATGATCAAAATGACATCATAATAAAGAGATCGCCCCGTCAAATTTGAGGAGACGAAAAATGCCCCATCCTTTTCGCTTAGATGCCTAAAGAAATCGCTTCATTCGTTTGGGGAGAACAGAAAGAGCAATGCAACACTTTAAACGTAGTATATTCTGAATATTGAGAGCTATTCTAGAGTATGATAGGTTGTGATTATATGTTTTTGTGCTCTCTCCTTAGAAATTCTTAATGAATAGTTAAATTTTTTTTTGATATGATTGTAGTTTTTTTTTTAATTTATATTTTTCACATAAATCTAATGTGTTCTTCTTAATTACTTTAATTTTTTAATTAAATTTTCTCATGTATATATATATATATATATGTATAACGTTTTTTCTCTGATTGCACCAAAAAATTTATGCTCCGGCCAAGATTAAAGTCAAAGTGTAGTTTAAGTCAACAATAACTAATTGAGAAGGCCATAAAGATCACAATCTTTAAAGAATCAAATTTTAAAAATTATAAAAGTTTTATAAAATTTATATTAAATTTCATTAAAATTATTACATGGCAATTGTGTTACGTAAATAAAAAGTTTAATTCTGCTTATAATACGAATTTCAAATTATTTAGGAGACTGTCAATTTCACAATTTGAGATTGTTAATTAGTTGTTAATTTTGTCGATTTAAATAACTAAAAATAAATTTTTATTCTAAAAAATATTTTAATAACTGAGTAGATGCTCCTCCATATCATGGCTATGGATATTAATTTATGTGTTGATTAACTTAATAATAATTTAATATATTCAATAATCTTTACTTAATCTACGTGTTAATTATGAATAATATAGCTCATGAACTTTAAAACACAAAATCCTAAAGATTGGTTCACTAAAATATTTTTTTTTTAGTCAACTATCATTCTCATAAAATTATGGCATAGATCATATAATAAATTAGGAAATAATACATAAGATATATCAAGTTATGTCCTTCTGAGAATATTACAAAACTCGAAAGAAAAAAGCATTCTCATCACTCGATTAAAATTATTTAGAGTTGTTATGTGTGCAAAATAATCGACTAACTTCATTCTCATGAGGAGCATAAATTAAACATGGATGTTATGCAACTATTGAGGAACTTCTTTAGAAGCATTTGAATAAATTAATGCATGTGGACCAATGATGGTTGGAGAATTCCTTTAC
Source organism: Apostasia ramifera (assembly GCA_019297695.1). Classification (NCBI taxonomy): domain Eukaryota; kingdom Viridiplantae; phylum Streptophyta; class Magnoliopsida; order Asparagales; family Orchidaceae; genus Apostasia; species Apostasia ramifera. Next base: position 150,857 of record JAEMOT010003317.1, on the reverse strand, counting down.
TATAGAGATTGTGATAAGAAAAAAATAAAAGAGCCTAGGAGCCAGAAAAGAGGTGAGAGTTTTGTTCAAAAAATATTTTTTTTATTATTTATTATTAATGTCATGATTAATTTGATAAATTTTACATTAACTGTCGATTGTCTAACACGATTTTCCGCATTTTTCATCCGAGACTTAGGACCCAGCAACGGTGTGTTTTGATTTTGACATATAAATTGTAAGTCAATTGAAGCTTCAATTAGAAAAATTAAGTTATTGGATCTTGCTCATATACAAAATGAAAGAGAAAAATCAAAGAAATCATAGCAAAAAACTATAAGTAGTGACCTTAATTACTTAAACTGAAATAAGAATTTGTTAATTAATAGATCACAATGAAAATAAAAGATTTATGTAGCTAACCACACCTATATATGTATATATATTTCATCCAAGAAATATAAAATTTAAACTAAATATTTTAAAAAATTAAGATACGATGATTTTCCTACCTCAAAGACCTCGTGCAATTAGCCAAGATATCAACTTAATCAAACAAAACATTCAAAATAACACCCAAATACACTAATTAGACTAAGGGATAGAAGCTTTCTACTAATTAAGACAAAGAAATAAAGTTAATTTAATCTTTCACTATCCTACTCAGTTTTATAATGCTTAACGAATCAAATCAAAAAAGAACAAAGAAAATTGAAATATGAAACTATATTTATCACCTTCAAGTGATAAGAAATTAGAATCACAGTACCGTTTTTCTTGATCATCATTGTAACATTTTGTGATTCAAATATAAAAATATTTTTCACTATAATTTTAGAAAACTGCATAATTTGAGTACTTCTCAGAAAGTCACTCATCCTAATACTACTCCAACACAATCACGTTTAACTGAGGAGGAGTTTCTCATCATTAGTCTCATAATTTTACCCTAAAAAACATCTCTATTATTTAAGATTATGTTATTTACTTTCTTTTTTGATATGTAATAATTCATTCTTGTGCCTCTCTTATCACTATTTATCAGCTTAAAAACCTGCTATGAGCCGCATTTTAGTCTAGCAGTTTCCTTTTATTGGGACATTATTTGACGATCACTCCCCGCCTTCTTCAGCCACTGGCATCACAATGAATGTGAACAATTATCTCGTAAATTGCGAACTCCGGAGCTATGATTTTCTTGTAAGAATTGACTTAACACATTTTTTTTTTAATTCAAAAAATTGGCTAACACTTGATTGAGTCCACAAGGAAAGCCAAGTTGATGATTTAAAATTTCATGCTTGTTTCATTCAAATTTGACGTTTGCTTAAATGCCCTTACAGAAGGAAATCTACTTTACGTACATTTCTTAAAAAACACCAACATGTTTGACACGTTGTATAAAATTATATCAATTTATTTATCAAGAGAAGAAATTTAAGCTCATTTGAATCAGACATCATTAAATACAATATTTAGGGCTTGAATGTCATGCATGACTATAAATATTTATCTTTATGCTATTAAATTTAATTATGATGATGCAACAAAATAGTTGACAATTGATACTAAAAATTGTGTGATTTTTCATTGATAGTAAAATTATCTTAAATCGAAGCTTATTCAAAATTATGATGAGCGATAATTATGAAAAATAGGGGTATACTTTTGTTATAATTATATCCGCTTCAACAATTTACAATAATATAAATATAATTTATGTAAATCATGTACCATACACAACATATATCCTATTATTGGCTTGAAGTTTTTATAATCTATATAAATGAATTATCAGTCATAAATATTTATTATAATTAATCTTTTAGGTTTTATTTATTTGACAATTAAAAATTAATTTGATTTAATTTTAATCAAGTATCTCACATCACACATAAAATTTAATATTAAAAATTAATTTTATTTCACATCTCATAATTTTGAAACATGCAGATATAAATTGAATATTATAATAAAAAAAAATCAATCAATTGAAAACGATTTTCATGGTGATGTCAGCAAACTGTTATGTCTTTAACGACTAAACAGATTCATGAATCATAAACTAAGCTTTGCACGCAGAAAATGAACATTTTTTTTTTGCAGAATTTTTATCACATCAGGAAATTATACATATATAATTATTTCCTAATGTAATCAATTATTAATTTACTACAATTGATTATTTTCAAAACTGGCCTTTTTTTTTTTGATTGAGCAGAAAAAGATGGCATTTTTTGTTCATTGAATTAGCTCCAGCGGCCGGAGTTATACCAGGAAAAGGCCGGGTTACGGTCATCCGGGAAGAAATCGCTGCAGAGCTCCTCGTCGGAGAAAAGGCTCTGCTCCACCTCTAACAAGTCCCACAGCTGAAAATCAAACGGGAAACCAGCCACCAGCAGGCTCTGCGGATCTTCCTGCCGGCGATCAGGCTCCGGAAGCAGAGGATTCCCTCCAACGAAAGGTATTCTGCATATCTCGCCGTTCACCGCGGCGCTAGAATTGCTATCCGACGCCGGAGCTGGCGGTAGAGGTTTTTTCTCAGATGCCTCCATTCCCTCCGTCATAGCCCTCAACTCTTTTATCTGTTACAGCAGTACTTGCCGTCAGACTAATCCATAAAAGTGGGACCTTTGATAGCTACCTAGGGTGGTGCTGACCTCGGCGAGGAGGGTGGCGTTATCCCGGCGAAGGGAATCGCAGTCGGCTGCGAGGGCGACGTAGCTGGACCGGACTGCGGCGTAGTCGCGCTCGAGCTGCTTCGTCTTCCACCTCGCGCGGCGGTTCTGGAACCAAACGGCGACTTGACCTGGCGAGAGTCCGACGTCATGAGCGAGGTGGACCTTCCGCTCGGAACCCAGCTTGCTATCCACATCGAAACACGCCTCTAAAGCCCTCACCTGCTCCAAACAGAGCCGCCGCTTCTTCTCCCCTGCTGCCGGCTTTGCTCCCCCTGAAAGCAACTCATCTTCCTCATCTCCGTCGACCTCGTCTTGCCCTGCAGTGGGAAATCCAACACGAAAATACCGTAACTAATAACAAGGAAATGCGGCCGACGAGAGAGGAACGGAAGAAGAAGCGCTTGGAACAGAGCTCCTCTACTTACCTGAGCGATTCGGTCGCTTCATGACTTAAATTTAGTTTATGGCACTGGAAGCAAGCAGAGATCTAGGATCTGTCAGTGGACCTTCGCTTGAACTATGCGTCTCAGTTATGGTGGTCGTAATTGAAGAATTAGAAGAAGAAAGCAGATTTATTCAATACGAACTCCTCTAGCTAGCAATTTCGTTCCCCGGTATCCTCATCTTCCCATTGCCATCTCTGCGTACGTTCACAGCCCTTTGAACAATTTTGTGGCCGAGAGCGAGATCGGAAGCAAGAGAGCTAGATAAAGGGAGAGAGAGACGAAGTGTCAGAGAGAGAGAGAGAGAGAGAGAGAGAGAGTCGTTCCGCGAGTCGAGGTGAACGTCCGAGTTTTGAGTAAGGCTGAGAGTTTGACTTTGACTTGTTGATTGTAGTGGGCCCATATTTGAATTAATACTCAGCTGGAAGCTAGATTTCTAAGTTACTAAATATAAATAATAATATACAACAAAATATATATATAAATAATTTGACACGAATTAATTTAAACTCAAATTAAATTGAGATAGGTCAAATTTGATTTCATGCTTGACTCGACTGAAATTCAGATCATCTCACCCCTAATTTTGAATTGAGCTTGTTAAGTCAACACTTCTTTTATGTTCTATTAAAAAAATTCTTTTTATGTCGTACAAATGTAATTAGAGACTTAACTACACTATTCTGTTTGACTAAAGTCTTAAAATTTTTATTATTACATTTCATTTTTACATAAAACGTGTAGCTTTCTAGATATATAAATAGCAAGATGTTCTGAAATTTGTAATAACTTATCATATATTTCAATGCCCCTCTATGCCTACATGACGAAGAGTAATTCATTCGAGCGGGAGGGGGATGAGATGGCATTCCTCAAGCTCGCCTTACTTGCAAATTCCATTTGATGCTATTATTCTATCATTCAGACAATTTCTCACAAGAATGCAAAACATCTTTAATTTCATTCTTTTTGTATTATTATACTTACGCAAAAATAAAAAATAAGTAGTAATATAATCAAGATCGACTCCTCTAACATAAAAGTTTCTAATGGTCAAGCTCTTCCGTAGCTTACTTATGTCTTCATAAGAAAATAATACAGTAAAAATAATAAGTTTTCATTGTTAAATCTCTTTTTAGTCTTCCTAATGTCTTTAATGAACAGTGCTAATAATATATTCTTTTTTCCTATTTCCATCTTCTTTTTGTCCGGCCTCTTGAGCTTTTATGTACTATAGTTCTTTTTTTTTTCAATTTGAATTTTGGGATAATTATCTACATGTCACACAATTTAGTTTTATTTATACCTTACACATTCATTCTTAGTTAATTACGTTATGCACACTCAAAATATTATAAAATTTTACATACACGTATTTTAACTTATTTTTATTATAATGAGTAATCACAATTTTTCAATAACCTAACTATAGTTAGATTACAAAAAATTTGAGCCGTTTATCATATTATTTTACGGATATTTAAATATATTTTGAGTAAAAATCCTAAAACTTTAATATTTAGGTGGCAGCAAAGGAAGGAGACGTCCGCGACGTGAATTGATTTTAGGACAAATCAGCGCTTTAGCGTAGTATTGAGAAAGAGAAAAATATGTACCATTAAAAGTAAAAATATAATTTTAATAATTTACTAACAGAATATTTTTTTTAAATAGATTTTGATTAAGTTTTAACTCAAATGTGTGTACGTAAGATTTTGTAATGTTTTGAGTGTGCATAGCGTAATTAACTAAGAATGAATAGGTAAAATAAATAAAACTAAATTATGTGGCATGTAGGTAATTATCCCTTTAATTTTTTTATGTAAAAATCATGTGCATTTCCTTTTACTTTTATATTTTATGTGATTTAATATGAAAGTTTGATTAGTGGTGCTCTTCTAATGTAGTGATAAATGAACTTATTTAAATATTAAAAAGCTCAAAAATAAAATGATATTATCATAATTTTTAAGTGAGATAGAGATTTTGCCATGTCTTAGGATTTAAAAAAATAAAGTTTTAGTTATTCCTTTAGGATGCGTACGTTTAATGGGCTTTAGAAAGCCCATTAAAAGAAGGCCCAGTTACATGGATATTTATGAGGAATTTTTTGATGAGATATTTATGAGGAATTATGATGTTCTCTCGTGATTCTTTTTTTTTGTGATTAATTGAGATTTTAGGAATAATTGGATTCTCTAATTTAAAAAAGGATTTATTTTCTGCATAATGGAGACTGAGGTGCTTAGTGTTAGATTTTTATTTTATCTGTTTTCTATATAGTAAATTTTCTCACTAATTTTACCTAAATCAAATAAATTTAGAATTCTTGTGATTGTATAGTTTTTATTACTTTTATTTCTCGAATTAACTGGCTCCATCTTTTATATTTACGATGCTTTTCTAAAAAAATGATAATAATCAAGACGAGTAATTAATGAATGAAAAATTTGATCGTGAAAGAATCAAATATAATCGAAGGTGACATACATTATTATAACCTTGATCATTTGTTAATATATAAAAAAATTACAATAAATTTATATGTCAAAAACACACAATAACATATTATATAAAAGATAATGACAAATAATTTGATTATCTGAGGGGGTGATTTCTTATAACATATGAATGTGTTTAGTATGATAATCTTACAATTTTCTAGTATTAATGTGAAATTTGAAAAGTATGATAAGGCTTTGCTCCTTTTATTGTTTTCCAAAGTCTTATAGCTATATTTTAACGACTTTCTTAAGCGATAAAATTACTTTTTAGACAGAGAAGATCGACTAAATTTTATTATCAAATGAGAAATAAAAATAAGTAAAGTGCATTTAAAAGTTTAAGAGTAGTAAAGGTGATAAAGAAATCTAGTTGATCGACGGTTCACATTAGATTGTGTCTTTCGATATCATAGATACATACGATTAATGAAAATTATTTTATTTTCCTATTTTAAAACTTTGTTATGTTTTTTAAATAGCCAAATTCTTATTTAGTTTGTTTGTTTACGCCTAATAGGTTGGTCTTTATTTTACAATGGGATTAGTTCTTTTTAAATAGCATTTTGATGAATAAAAATTTACTTTTGTATGCAATTTAGCTTTGGTTGGGTGGAAAAAAATGATTAAAAAAATTTAGGTAATAGTTTTGAAACTTTAATTATCCACTTATTTTCAGCGTTTCTCGGCTTTATCTTTCTATTGACATTATGCATTGTGATGTCAAAGAGCAAACTATCTTGTAATACGATGAGGTGCATCATTCCAATATTAATTTTAGGTATTTATAAACTCAATAATAAGTCGTGTAAAGGGCTAATAATCAACTCACAAATACCTCAAATGAGGAAAATTTTGCAAACATAATATAAGCACATCTCAATTAGTAGTCAAGTTTCAAAGTCGGTGAATTGAGGTCAATTCATAGGAGTAATTGAGATGCGAAGGAGTCATTATGTTCTTAATTGAATATGAATTTCTAGAATGTATTTAGTTTAATATTATTTTTATATTATATCTTATTATTTAAAAATAATAATTATTTTATTTGAATATGTGTAGATAATTATATAAAAAATTATAAAATTATTTCTAAAAAATAATATCTAGATATCAAATATGTAGACCCCAAAGTTTGATATAACCTTTTAAATTAGTTCATGAATTTGAAATTTTTTTATACGTCATTGATATTAATAGATTGATTTTAAAGTAGTTATTCACCTCGAATTTAAGGGACTAATTCGACTAATTTTAGAAATTCTTGTGAATGATTTGAAAATTTATGGGCAATATGAAGTGTATTATGTAAAAAAAATTTAAATTTATGGATTAATTTGAAGCATTTTATATCTTAAATAAAATACAAAAGTTTATTTTATTTCCTGTAACTTTTGAGGTGGCCATGCATTGGGGAGAAACTATTGTGTTCGGGCTGCGTAACACGTCGTTTTTTCAGTAGCCAGTTGACGTGCGACGCGTTACATGTGGGTCCCACCATCACCGCTCCCAACTAACGGCGAGGTTTTTTAATGCCGTTTTGATCGATTGTGCTTGGCGGGATATTTGGTGAACTCAAATCCCTAATCAGAGTCCACCGCAACTCTCGCCTTGCCTTGCTACCAAAGCACCGCCGTCTTCAACCGCCGCCGCCGATCTCGCCTCGCTTTGCTACCAGAGCACCGCCGCTGTCCAAACGCCGTCGCCCAACGCAGCAGGTGGAGGCAATCGTCACCAACGAGGCAAGTTCCGGTCGCTCTCGCCTCGCCTTGCTACCAGAGCACCGCCGCCGATTCCGGAAGCTTCTACTGTTTTCGACGAAACGGTGGTGGAGCCGCGAGGGATTGCGGACTTTATTGAGCACTCGGGGGAGCGTGTTCGCCCTGACGGCGGCCCGCCACGGTGGATTTTGCCCCTCGACTGTGGAAAATCTCGCCTCCCAAATTCGCCACCGCTGTTCTTCTTGCCCGGTTCTCCCTTCTCTCCCTCTTTGGTTTTAGGGTAAATTATCATTGGCTCCAGTATTCCGGTTGACAAATATGCCTCAGCTTTTGAGTTTAACGCAATTAGGTGCCGATCATTTAAGGCATGAAACTGTAAAAATTAGCATTCTAGAGTTTATTTTGTGATTTGAGAATTAAAAATTTTATAATGTCATATTTTCATTTGTTAAAATTATGAGCTCTTTAAAGAAGCTTGGATTCTGCAAGTGAAAGGTATATTCAGTATTTTAAATACATTCCATATCCTCTGTGTGGCAAAATTTGGGATTGTCACTTGAATTCTCATGGTAGACTAGTTGAGCTGAGCCAATTACAAGCTGAGATATTTGAAGTTGTTTTGTTAGAAGTACTTCCTTTATTATGCTTAAATGGCAGAATAGTCTTTTGTTGTAGTTGCAAAAAGTTCATGGCGAACGGTACTCATAACTGTCATGGTTTTACTAACAAAATAGTTTTGAAAATTGATCATTTCAACACGGAGTGAAGAGAAGAAGTGAGAGGTGATGCGACATGCACTGAAATCCTACAAAATGTATGCATGGGCCAAGATGAACGACATGTTTGAGTAATTTAATGTATTGATATGAAAATAAATACATTATCTTTTTTTTTTTCTCACTCCTTTTCCAAATTTAGGGACATATATATATGTAAATGTATGTATGTGTATATATATATTCATTTATTTTACCTCTATTCATATAGCCACTGGTGCCAACAGTTTTGGCGGTCTTGGAGCGACACTTATAGACTCTCTTGATCGTTATATATTATGGGAGTAAAGGAGGAATTTGAGAAAGCTAGAGAGTGAGATCCAAGTTTCTCGTAAGTGTCTTTTGTATATTCAACATACTGAAATTTTCCTCATTAACTGTGCAAGCTAATAATGCTTGGAATTTGTTTATGTTAATGGAATCAAGATGTTGATACGGTCCCTTGAGTTTTGGCAAAAGTTATATAACTTTATCATATTTTTTAAAATTGTGGAGCTTAGACTGTTCAAGTTTTTGTGTTTTATTGTTTTCATAAGGTTTATTTTTCTGCTTCTGTTAGATGCTAACTTTGTTGAATAAATATTTATGGTTGTTAAACAATATGTAAATGAACTTTTACAGTATCAATATTCACATGCCCAAATGATCAAAACAATTTTTTTATAATCAGATAAAACTCTTATCTTAAACCTAATGTTGTCATGTAGTTTTGGTAGTTTTATTCTGATCCTATTAATGATGTAATATTTTCATCATTTTTTCTATATTCACATTGTATAATTAAATGAATTTCTATATTGCATGTGAATCTTCGCAATAATTATTTATTTGATCATATCTGTCTATCTTTTATATTGCAGAAAATGACTCGTAATAAAAATATCCAAGCTTTTTTTTCATGCAGCAGTACTATTTGGGAGCATATGTATCACATATGTAGCAATTTTTGCTTCATACGTAGCACATTCATAATGTTTCTTTTTCAGACAGCAATTTTCTTCACACGGGCGTAGCAAGTAGAGCATATGTATGACATGCATAGCACTAAGCTAACCTATGTAGCTCATACGTAGCTTTGTTTTTCATGCAGACGTAGTATTGGAGATCATAGGTACCACATACGTAGCACTTACGCTAACCTACGTAGCTCATACGTAGTTTTTTTTTTTCATGCAGCAGTACTATTTGGGAGCATATGTATTACATATGTAGCAATTTTTGCTTCATACGTAGCACATTCATAATATTTTTTTCTCAGACAGCAATTTTCTTCACACGGGCGTAGCAAGTAGAGCATATGTATGACATACATAGCACTAAGCTAACCTATGTAGCTCATACGTAGCTTTGTTTTTCATGCAGACGTAGTATTGGAGATCATAGGTACCACATACGTAGCACTTACGCTAACCTACGTAGCTCATACGTAGTTTTTTTTTCATGCAGCAGTAGTATTTGGGACCATATGTATCACATATGTAGCAATTTTGGCTTCATACGTAGCACATTCATAATGTTTGTATCAGAGGTAGCACTGTTCTTCACACAGGCGTAGCAAGTAGAGCATATGTATGATATACGTAGCACTAAGCTAACCTATATAGCTGATACGTAGCTTTGTTTTTCATGCAGACGTAGTATTGGAGATCATATGTATCACATATGTAGCACTTACTCTAACCTATGTAGCTCGTACGTAGCTTTTTTTTCATGCAGCAGTACTATTTGGGAGCATATGTATCACATATATAGCAATTTTTGCTTCATACGTAGCACATTCATAATGTTTCTTTCTCAGACAGCAATTTTCTTCACACGGGCGTAGCAAGCAGAGCATATGTATGACATACGTAGCACTAAGCTAACATATGTAGCTGATACGTAGCTTTGTTTTTCATACAGACGTAGTATTTGGGAGCATATGTATCACATATGTAGCACTTACTCAAACCTACGTAGCTCGTACATAGCTTTTTTTTTAATGCAACAGTAGTATTTGGGAGCATATGTATCACATATAGCAATTTTTGCCTCATACGTAGCACTTTCATAATATTTGTATCTCAGACGTAGCACTTTTCTTCACACGGGCGTAGCAAGTAGAGCATATGTATGACATACGTAGCACTAAGCTAACTTATGTACCTCATACGTAGCTTTATTTTTTATGCAGACATAGTATTGGAGATCATACGTTAACTGTACCTCACAAACTATAATAAGAAATTAATTCAGGTAATACAACGCAAAAGATAAAAATATTCCATAAGTACATCCATGAGAATAACATTCATCTTTAAAAAAATATATATAATTCTTTTTTTTCACTGGATTAATAACCTACATTCCTAAACTGTTAAATGGAGTAAAGGTCAAGCATAGATTCATCTGCTTGTGTGTTTACTGGCAGGACTCGCTTTGCTCCACAGTTCTGTATATGCAGTGATGCTGTTGGTATTGAAGCATGTTTTTCTTTGCAAATCCTTACTGTAATGAAATAGTAGTTGGTTTTTTACTTTACACATATAAAAATTAAAACTAGAAAGCTAATTATGATTAATAAATTCATACCTTTTTTCTTTTTTCCCTTTTCCCAGCTTCCCTTGAGTCGTGCATTTGTCACACCTTTGGGTCTCTTCTTAGGCGGGTCTCTGACTACTATGTTCACTACCTGTTTTGGATCTTCACTCTTAAGTATAGGTAAGATAGAACTGCATTCTAAGCCATGATTAATGATAGCATCCAACTGATCCATATGGTGTACGAACAACTTTCTAGTATATTCAGAATATTGAGCTTTCATCATGAGTTGATAACAAAATTGGCTGGCATGGTTAAGGAATTGTTGGTTTTTCAGACTGGTTAATAATTGGTGGTGACATGTAAATATGGTCCATCTTCTTTTTTATGTGCTTCGTCCATCTTTTAACTATGTAACGATCGGAAAGTACCATGACATTCATCATCAACAATATCCTCAAAGCATGAGAGCATAACAAGCCTACAGTCTCGAACTTCTTACAAGTACACTTGATATCTAGTGAAGTTGAGTCAAAACTTACTTGGTACTCCTTTTGATCGCCAAATCTTCCCACTGTATAATCCTTTGTATTTGCAGTAGTTGAGATCAGATTTGACCTTGATCCACAAGCCCCATTCACTAGCAATTTTTAAAAAATATTATATATTTTGATAGTATAAACTTCACGAGCTTGGTTAAGAAGAGGCGAGTACTGTATTGTTGGTGTAACACTTTTTTGGCTGCACATAAAGTCTTCATCTACTTCTGCTTGTCGTCATCGTGCAATAGCTCTCTCTAAACCCAAGAAGCAATCAGTTAATGTACTAGTGGGTTTGGAAATACCATGACAAATATTATTTGTACTTTCGCTTCTTTGTGTGGATAAGATTCCCAGATCAAGCACATCCTTATTCATTGATGTAGACCACTTGTATTTTATTTTGTAAAGATTAAAAAGCCATTCATTTTCATATAAACCACCTATGTCAATGGCAAAATGCAAGTATGATAAATCTGTTAAGTGCTTCATAGTAATAGAAAAGAGGTTAATATGATTACCTTTTTCAAGCATCATTGCCCACTTCACTTCAAATTCTTGTGGAGTGTCACAAGATCGCATGCATATATAAAAGAGATCACGTACCTCCTCATTAGTATTTGCAACGTGAACCATTGATGGTACCTTTTTCGATATATGCCATTGACACAAACGATGTCTTATTTTTGGGAAGATATTCTGTATTGCCTTAGACATTGCTTGATCCTGATCAGTAAATATTGTAATTGGTTGCTTACCATTCATCATATTAAGAAATGACTAAAATAACCATTCAAATGAGATTATTGTCTCATCAACTAAAAATACTGCTCCAAATAGAATATTTTGCCTATGATTATTGACGTCTATAAGAGGAGCGCATATAAGATTATATTTGTTCATGCGATAGCTTGTGTCAAATACTACTACATCTCCAAAAATATTATAGTCCATCTTGCATTTTCCATCAACCCATAAAAAATTTGTCAGTCTTTGTTCTTCATCAAACTTCACATTCCAATCAAAAAGAGGATCAAAGTCTTTTCGCTCTCTAAAAATCTTGAGCAAGTTGAAGGCATTCCCAGTCTCAATACGTAGCAGTCTCTCCTGATTAACGAAATTACATGCATCGCGATTGGAGAATTCAACATTCTCAATGTCACCAGCCTGTTGTACAATATAGGAAAACGCATCTGCGGTACTTATTCTCACCTTTGACATGCACTGCAGGACACCAGCCTCTTTACCATGGATAGAGCGATGCGATCTAAGTAGGTGTCGTTCTTTTGGAGAGGCAAGCTCATGGTTGTGTTCTTCAACTAATTTGTTAATCCACTATTTACCATTAATATCTGCTTTAAATCTCATCATAGCAGGACAACCACACCTTCCATCTAACCTAGAGAATTTTGAAGTGCCTGTGTCATTTTTTTTTCGCTTTTTTTGAAACCAGCCTTTGAACAAACAAATTCTCTACTTTTAGGCTTCCTTGTTCCAGCCCAATAACTATTGTGACTCTTTCGCACACTAAATCCAGTTAACAAAGTATATTTGGAGTTGATATTATAAGCCTGATCTTCATTGTGAACAGAAGTCCTCAGAAGTTGTGACAACTTAAGAATATCACATGAATCAGCCTCCCTCAAGTCCTGTTGTAAAATAGACATATATAGTAAAATTATTACGTATAAAATATCTCAATTAAGAAATGCTGTACAGAACTGTTGACATTTTCTTAAATTATACATTTAAATAATAATTTGGAAGCTAAACTCCTAAATTATGTAAAAGTTTAAACTCACCTGTTCTACTATATTTTGTGCCATCTTTTGATTGCAGATGAAAGAAGATGTTGGATGATAGTAAAATATTCAATGAATATTCTCAACTAAGTAGGGCATGGATGAGAATGAAGGTTCCTCCCAAATAGCCTGTCAAATACGGTTCCCTCCCAAATAGCCAGCCAAACGTGGGCGAGATCGGTGCGTTCTTGCTGCATTGGGGGTCGATTTTCTTAAAAAAAATACAACTTAATGAAATCAAACAATAGAAACGTGCAATAGCCAAAATTTTTTCATCAATAGAAACATGGCCCAACAAATTTTTCATATTGCAAAATGAATGAATAACGTTCATTTTAGGCTTCCCATAACTAAAATGAGCAATAGCAAAAAATGCAAACGAAATGAAACAGGGGCCAATATTCGGCGAACCTACGTCAATGAGAATGATGACGAACGACACCATCAGACGCAGACGTAGCGGAGCAGATTGCCTCCACCTGCAACAATCTGCAGCTCGATATGGCGTCCACGGGCTAATGGCCGCCGAACTCAAAATGCTATAATTGTTGTGTTGAGCGACGATTGCGGTGGCTGCTTTTGAAGGTAGCGGTGCTCTTGTAGCAAGGCAAGGCGACACGAGAGCGACCGAATCTTGCCTCTTGGCGTCGATTGCGGTGGCTGCGTTGGGCGGGGGCGTTTGGAGGCGGCAGAGACCTTTTTGCGGCGGGAGAATGCTTAATCTTGCGCGGACCGGACCTTGCCTCGTTGGTGACGATTGCCTCCACTTGCTGCGTTGGGCGACAGCGTTTGGACAGCGGCGGTGCTCTGGTACCAAAGCGAGGCGAGATCGGCGGCGGCGGTTGAAAACGGCGGTGCTTTGGTAGCAAGGCAAGGCGAGAGTTGCGGTGGACTCTGATTAGGGATTTGAGTTCACCAAATCTCCCGCCAAGCACAATCGATCAAACGACGTTAAAAAACCTCGGCGTTAGTTGGGAGCGGTGATGGTGGGACCCGCATGCAACGCGTCGCACGTCAACTGGCTACCGAAAAAATGACGTATTACGCAGCCCGAACGCAATAATTTCTCTGCATTGGGAGGTCGTTTGGCTAGAGAAAGATTTTGAGAATATTTTAATCATTTTAAAAAAAAAAAAATAATATTATTTTAATATTATCACTTAAATTAAAGATATTTTAATATTAAAGTTTATGTTAAAA
>JAEMOT010003317.1:123026-133350 GCA_019297695.1 Apostasia ramifera | reverse complement strand
AATATGTGAAATGCGTAAAATTTAAATGAATATGATGTGATAGTGATAATATTTACGAATTGACGGTGAAATGTGTAATTTCGTATAAATTTTATGTTGTAAAAACCCCTAAATATTATATCTTAAATTACTTTTACATGAAAATTATAATTTCAATTATACCAAAAATTAAAATTAGAATCATCCATTAGGCTTTTATATGAAACATTAAAAATTATCATAAAATAAAAATATATAATATTTGACCAATCAATTAACTGAATTATTCTAGATCTAATAATTACTGAAAGTAGGAAGAAATTATAACTTTGAAATTCAAAGGAAAAACTGCAGAATTTCGGACTACCATAATGAATTGATGGTTGATCGGTCTGTGCGAGAACTTATCGGATCGAGGTTAAACTCTAAAATAAATATTCATAAAAAAAGTTACGATAATTTAAATGAATAGATATCAAACTCATCTCGAAAAATATGGGTCAGTCGGGGTGAGTCTTCCCTGGCTTGGTACTAATCTCGTCTGTTTATAATTCTAAAGCTATGACGGACCCAACAGTCAGCAAAGCAGGAAAGTTTCTCTCCCGGTGCCAGTCCGGCAAAGTCTTCTGAATTGGATCTTCAGCAAATCCTATCAAAAATCATTGATTTTGGAGTATATGTATCTCGTTCCCAGCTGCCTATTAACAAAAACAGTGGGAGCATTCTTTCGAACTCCATATATTGAAGGGCCTCCTCCTCCTTCGCCTTCAATTCTACTCTCCTCAATAGTTATATCCATGGCTAGTCGTCTCCTCTCCCACACCGCTGTCCTCGTCCTCATTCTCTGCGTCATGCCGGTGATGTCAAAGATGCCCGATGATTATACTTCAATACGTGAAAATCAAGAACTTGTGGAGAAAATCTGCTCTATTGGATCTAAGGTGTTCGATAAATTTTATGGCAAAACTCGAGGCACCATCCACTCTCCCGAGGCGCTTGTTGCTGGTATGCAGTTCGACCTCGATAGGAACTCTTTGCGGTTTTATGCAAAATTTAAGGGTCTGGTTCGCAAGGATACTACAGCAACAGTAGAAATGTTGTATGCTATGCGGCCTGGTTTTCATGTTGATTTACATATTAAGAATTTGGACATCACATCCGTGAGACTCGTTAGTTTTAAAGTTGATCACGATGGACTTTAATGTATCAATTTTATTTATGTATCTCTCTCATGTTGAACTCTAAATAAAGTCGCATGTGTATTCCTAAATGATAATTATATATATATATATTGGTTTTATTTCACGAGCGTTCTAACTTTCTACCTCTTCTTATCTCCATTTTAATCACAATTACTTTTGGGCTAATCTTGAAAATTATGAAAGTGGTATGTATAAATTGAACTTAGATATATTGAGGCTGCCTTCTTTTTTATTAAGCTCGGAGAGGTTGCACCACTCGTGCGAGAGTTAATTTGTTGAAGAATAAAGAAACATTTGTGATATCATATTCCATAGCTTTTCTTTTTGCACAAAATTTGATTTTTGATATTATATATAGAGGAGCAAAAACATGGCAGTTTTTTTTAGAAATAATGAATACATGCCGTTTTTCTTAAGAACTCCAGCAATTAAGTTCATTTAAATATTTAGGATCAGACAATTTATTTATAAAAGCCAATAATATATTTTTATAATAAAATTATACCATAATATGCGATATTCATAGTTTAACCTTAGTTTTGAACAAAAACAATTTCTTTTGTGAGTAAATATCATTTCATCACAAATTTTTTAGCAGCATAAATGATTGAGTATAATTGTTGAACATAATTTGACATCAAATTTGAGTCGTACACGTGCCTTCTTAGATTTATTTTGAAGCTTGTATATATCTAAAAAGAAGGCCGGTTGAACAAATTAATGCTGGAGGCATATATTAAAAAAATTACTTACGAGTCGCTGAACATTTCAATTATCGAAAAAGTCACATAAAAAGATAATTATTATACCCAAGAAATTGCCCTCATCTCAATCAGGTATATTATACATAAATAAATAAAGTAAAATATATAATTTTAATTATATTATAATATATAAATTATTAGAAATATTTACGCATGAATTTGACAATTGTGCACTTCTAAATTTTAAATCAATTATTGTAATTCAGAAATTAGTAAATACAATTACAAACTATTTAATTTGTATTTAATGTATAAATCAATTTAGAGAAATAGAACAAATTTATTAATAAATATTAATAATATTAAAGTACTATAAATAATAATTTAATAAGCATTCAAATAAACATCAACAAATAGTATTTTTATCTGTGATTCAATATAATAAATTGTGCTATTTGACTTTTCAGTTTTTATTTGACCATTAATGTTAATTAACCAAAATATCAAATATTGTCTTATGATAATATTGCTGAAATTACATGAAATTAATATTCATTATTTTTTTTTAAATTATGATATTCATTTTTTGGGCCATGTATGTTCTTAGTCTTTGTGATTGTGAAATCTTGTATCATTATATTATAATATTTTAATATTTTTGAGTTTTGAGAGATAACCAATTATATAAATAGAAAATTATGGTTTTAACCAAGATTTTGAAAAACGGACCGACTTCAAAACCGATAAACTGAAAGATTCAAGGTTCAATCGTCGAACCGAGGTCAAACCGGGATGAAGTAAAAAATTAAAAAAACTAATAAAATATAATATAAATATATTAAGATATATATTATTCACACATCAATACAACAATTAGACATAAAATGAATATTTAACAATTGAATTTAACAAATAATATTTTATGTCAATAACCCAAAAAATAATTCCAAGCAAATCAAAATAACAATAACCCAATAAAATATTCACAAATCACAAATTGAGTATAATATTTAGTACATTATTAAAAGATCTGAATAAATAGTATGCTTTGTCGGTATTAAAATACTAAATCATTTCATTATTTCATATCACTAAAATACTAAAGTACTAAATCATTCCGAGAGGTTGGGAGCTGGAGAGAAGAGTGTCACGCTAGTAGAGGCCGCAGAACGAAGACTGAGTTAGGAACCTAGAGTTTAGGAAAGTTTTTTTTTAAATTTTAAACTCAACCGGTTCACCTGTTGACCGGTTGACCGGTTGAACCGCAGTTTAGACCGGTTCTTGCCGGTTTTAAGTGGATCCGGTTATAAAATTAAACTGGACCGGTTGGCTGACCGGTTCATGGTTCAACCGGTTGAACCGGCCGGTCCGATCTGATTTTTAAAACCTTGGTAATATAATGAAATAAGAATTACATAAGGTTAGTGGATTTTAAAAAATTTAAGTAATTCAAAGTTTAAATGAGTTGATGACATCCAAAATCAATTAAAAATAAAATTTATGGAATTTAATTTATTTTTTCAAAAAGTATTTAATTTTATTTATTATTAGTAGTATCTATATAAATTTTAAAATAGATTTTATTATTTAAAATTAAAATAATTTGTCAAAGAGTAAAATTATTGATCAAATTAAATTAAATCAAAAATTTTAAACATTAAAAATTGAAGAAAATAAGTCATCGTGTGATTTAAAATTTTTCAAAGATATTAATTCATGAAAAGTGAAAAACAAACAATTATCTAAAAAAAAACACAGAATGTATTTAATTATATTTATGTTAGGTATTTGATTTTATTTNAATAATTACAGGTTAAATCATTTCATTCAAAATTCATGACTTTAATTATCGCTCACAAAAATTAATTTAATCTATACCACCAAACAAGAGTATAATCATTCACGCTGATTTGTAATGAAAATGCAATGCAGAGTAGAGAAAATTTCATAGATTTTTTATTTTATTTTATACAAATATGTAATTTAACTTATATAACTTAAATTATATCATTTCATTATAATTTTAAATTTATATACGATAAGCATCATTGTACACCTACCTCTTATTCATCATGACGAAATCTCCGATAATTTTTCTAGAATCCTCCCCGAAATCCTCCGAATCTCCCCTTCTTAGGCTTCGGAACGATCTATCTTCACGTTGTAGACGATTCGAGATGACCACAGAAGAGGATTTTGTAAAATCGCCTTAATTTCTTCTCCTCCTTCCCTCTTCCTTTGGCCGAACACTCTCACTCTCTCCTTAGGGCCCGCGGTTACCAAGTACTGGAGAGAAGAAACGATAAAAATATTTCTTTCCTTAAATCTCTCCATAATTTAGGCTCTTAATTAATTAATTAGATTACCAAAAACTAAATTGGCCTTTCTTCGTTATTAGACTCCAAATTATTCTAATGGACTATTTAGTCAAATCTCTTAAAGGATAAAGATGAAAATTTATAATAATTAATTTAAATTAATTCCTATTTAGTACTTATCTGAATTTCAAATAAATTCAAATTGATCATTATTCAAAATGAATTGAATATTATAAATATAATAAATCGAATTTAAGTTTTATTATTAAATAAATAAAAAAAATACCTGAGCGTTATAATTCTCCCCTTGTTATAAAGAATTTCGTCCTCGAAATTCCAGAAAAAGTTCAGGATGTGATTTCATCATATTAGCTTCAATCTCCCAGGTGGTTTCACGTTCTGTCTGATTGCTCCAAAGCATTTTTACCATGGGAATCTCTTTATTTCTTAGTCTTTTCACATCCTAAGCTAAGATCTTCATTGGTTTCTCCTTATAGCTCAAATCAGATCTTAACTCTAGCACATTTGGTTCAAAGTTCATCATCTTTGTTGGATCAGAAACAAACTTCCTTAACATAGATACATGAAGCACATCATGTATCCCGGACTTCTGGGATGGTAAAGCTAGTCGATAAACGACCACTTCGATTTTCTCAACAATCTTGATTGGTCCAACATAGCGTGGATTCAGCTTGCTTGCTCTACCAAATCTAGCAATACCTCTCATTGGGCTAACTTTCAAAAATACCTGATCACCCACTTGAAATTTAACTTTTCTATGATGTGAGTCATAGTATTTCTTTTGTCTGTCTTGAGCAGATAACAATCTTTTTCTAATCTTCTTTATCTTTTCTGTAGTCTAGTCTATTAGCAGAGGCCCAAGTAAAACTTGATCACTACCTTCATACCAACATAATGGTGATTGACATCTCCTGTCATACAATACCTCGTAAGGTGTCATACCAATTCTAGCCTGATAACTATTATTGTAAATAAACTCAATCAATGAAATATGACTTTCCCAAATTCCACCAAAATCTAGCACAGAAAGACGTAACAGATCCTGTAATGTCTGTATAGTTCTCTCTGTTTGTCCATCTGTTTGCGAATAAAAAGCTGTGCTAAACTTCAGATTTGTGTCAAATGCTTTATGCAGTTTCTTCTAAAAATGTGATGTAAATTTTAGATCTCTATCTGAAATAATAACTGTAGGCACACTATGAAGTCTCACTATCTGATCAACATATATTTTTGCTAATTTATTTGTAGAATCTGTGGTCTTCATGGGTAAAAAGTGAGCAGATTTTGTTAATCAATTTACTACTACCCAAATAGCATCATTACCTCGTTGAGATTTTGGCAAACCCACAACAAAATTCATTTCCACCTCTTCCCATTTCCAAGTAGGAATCGGTAAAGGCTGTAGTAGTCCACCTGATTGCTGGTGCTCATTTTTTACTTGTTGGCATGGTACACACCTTTTAATCACTTTCACCACATCTTTTTTTAGTCCAGGCCACCATATCACTTGTTTCAGATTATGATTCATTTTTGCTTCACCTGGGAATACTATACTTCGAACTATGGGCTTCCTGTAATATTGTTTGTCGAAGTTCACTTATTTTTGGTACACAGATCCTATTTTGATATTTTAAAACACCGCGATCATCAATCCTATTTTCATATTGCGAGCCATTCTTTATCTTTTCAATAATATTCTTACAATCAGGATCTTCTTTCTGCCCATCTATCACTTGTTGAAGCCAATCAGGTCTCACCACTAACTGATTCAAATACAGTATTCCTCTTTTTTTAACTCTTGTTAAAGACAATCTCTACATATCAAATGTCAACTGCATATCAACTCGATTAAGAGTTATTTTATTCAAATTAGCCTTTCTACTCAATGCATCTGCTACAACATTCGTTTTACCAGGGTGATATATAATTTGTAATTCATAATCTTTGATCAGTTCTAACCACCGTCTTTGCTTCAAGTTCAACTCCTTCTAAGTAAAGATATACTTCAAATTTTGATGATCAATGTACACTTCATATTTTGCACCATAGAGATAATATCGCCATATTTTTAATACAAATACTATCGCTGAAGCTTCAGATCATGAATTAGATACTTTTTCTCATGAAGCCACAACTGGTGAGATGCATAAGCAATTACCTTATCATGCTGCATAAGCACACAACCCA
Organism: Apostasia ramifera; assembly: GCA_019297695.1. Taxonomy (NCBI): domain Eukaryota; kingdom Viridiplantae; phylum Streptophyta; class Magnoliopsida; order Asparagales; family Orchidaceae; genus Apostasia; species Apostasia ramifera. The sequence continues at coordinate 126,939 of JAEMOT010003317.1, read as the reverse complement.
ATTCCTGAAATAAAGCACTAAACTTGAAATCCCTCACTTCCTTTTGGGAGTGCTAATACTGGTGCTGTCACCAAATAATTCTTCAGTCTTTGAAAACTATTTTTACACTCATTACTTCATTCGAATTTAAATGCTTTTTGCGTAAGTCTAGTCAAAGGCAAAACTATTTGAGAAAAACCCTTTACAAATTTGCAATAATAACCAGCTAAACCAATAAAACTTCTCACTTCAGAAACACTGATTGGCTGTGGCCAATCCATTACTGTTGAAATCTTCTGTGGATTCACTGATATTCTTTCAGCAGTAACCATGTGCCCCAAAAAAGCAATAATTGATAACCAAAAGTCACACTATTATTTATATTTAATCTTAATAGTAGATATTTGATATCTTATCCCCTCACAAAAGTGGGTTATTTTATAACCAAATTATGTGAATTTTTGTATCATCCAGCTTTTTTTTTAATTATTGCAATTGCATAATATATTTGGCTTTTATTTTATAAATTAAATTATGAGAAAATTGAATAAAAAATTTTATTCTAACAATGTCTAATCATAAAAAATGAATGATGTTAATATTGATCGAAGATTACACTCATAACAAAATATGACTGGTGCTTAATAAGTTTATTCACAATTGTACTTTATCAACTGATTATATTAGTGTCAGAATATATGTCAGATCAGATCAGGTTCTATATCAATTTGAATCATGTTCAGTTCAAATTTTTTCAAGTCAGAAATCGAATTAAGTTGTAACTCAGATTTTTGAATTAGATCTATTTATAGTCTAACTGTAAAATAATGTTAAATTATTTAATATAAAATAAAAAAATTATTTTGTGAATTTGAGTATTTTAATATATTTATATTATGAACTATAAATATATATATATATAAAAGAAATCATAAAAACACGTGATATGATATAATATACGAGAAAATTTTATTGATTAATCATAGTGACACTCTCTATTTAAGCTTCCCCACAAAAATATTATTAGCATACTGTATACCTATATGAATTATAAATTAGATTACATAAATAAGTCAAGTCAATAGCGATCTATATTCAATTTATTTATCTGTAAATGAAGTGGGTTAGCGGGTCAAGAAAAGATTCATTTTAAGGTTTAGTCAGATCAGAACTTAGATTGAATCGGGTAACGACTCGATCCATTGACAAGCCTAGTGAAATTTTCAAAGTCTTGTTTTTATTTTTCGGAATTAATATAAGGATTTAATATAAGAATTAATAGCATTTTGGTCTCTCTAATTTAGAACTATATATAATTAAATTCTTCTAATTTTTCAACTAATTATATATATATAAGTATAAATTAGAAGGACCTAATTGCTATTAATTTTTTGGAATAATTACCTACATGCCACATAATTTACTTTTATTTATACCTTACCCATCCATTCTTAGTTAATTACGCTATGCACACTCAAAATATTATAAAATCTTACATACACATATTTTAACTTATTTTTATTATAATGAGTAATCATAATTTTTCAATAGCCTAACTATAGTTAGATTATAAAAAATCTGAGCCGTTCATCATATTATTTTAAGGATATTTAAATATATTTTGAGTGAAAATCCTAAAACCTTAATATTTAGCAAAGGAAGAAGACATCCGCGACATGAATTGATTTTAGGCCAAATCAGCGCTTTAGTGTAGTATTGAGGAAAAGAAAAATATATACCATTAAGAGTAAAAATATAATTTTAATGATTCATTAACAGAATATTTTTTTCAAATAGATTTTGATTAAATTTTAACTCAAATGTGTGTATGTAAGATTTTATAATGTTTTGAGTGTGTATAGCGTAATTAACTAAAAATGGATGGGTAAGACATAAAAAAAATTAAATTATGGGGCATGTAGATAACTATCCCTAATTTTTTATATAAATGTCGAAAGGATCAATTCAATGGCTGATCAACTAAAAATGCAATTTTCTAAATATTTTTTGCCAAATGTGTTGCCATGAAGTAATACGAAACATTCAAATTAATTTGGTGGATTATTAGCTGGAGGTTTTCTTGTTTTTTTATTTTTATTTTATTTCTGGTCATTTTTCAGCTATTTTCAATATTCAATTATCTTTTCATTAAGGTCGGCGACAAGCCGAGTTTGATCGAGTTTGCCTAAATTTAAACTCAAAAATTTTGAGTTGGATTCAAGACGGCTAAAACCAATTTGATTTTGTGACAATTTTCAAATTAAATTAACCTTAATTTTTAATCATTTTTAATTTAAATACTCATGCATAATGTATATTAAATATAATTTATTTGCTAAAATTATATGTATTATGTGTATTTATTTAGTAATTCCATCAAAAATATATTTTATATGATATATTTAAAAGTATATTATTCTAAATTTATATATAATATACTGATTTTGCCGTCGCTCATTCAAGCTGTAATTTTACCATTGGGAAAATGCATGTCATTCGAATCATTTCATATAATTCGTTTTATACCAGTTACTTATTTACATGTAACTCACTGAATTATCATTATAAGTAAAAATAAAACGCATTGATTGTTATAAATATTGAAAATTTATCGTCAAAATTTTAATAATAAAATAAATTTATTTCATAACATAAAAATTTATTTTTATAATTTTTCTCTAGCAACAAAAGACCTTTTCTAGCAAAATCAGTTCAAAAGAGCCCTTTGGAGAAATTTTTTTTTTATTGTAATAACAAAATCCCACCTTTTTATAGTTCTTTTTGATGAAAAGTGTAAAATTTAATAATTTGTTAACCAATTTAAATTGTTCATGTATATTAAAGAGCTATTATTCTCTTTTATTTTTGCTATTTTATAAAAAAACTTAAAATTTAATGCTAAAAATTAAAATTTAATTTTTTCAATCTTTCTCTACCTTGTTTAAAATTTTGAATAAACATAAATATCAATATCAATATTTGGAAATGCATAAAAAGGTAAAGAAGGAAAAAAATTTAATAACATAATAATAAAAAATTTTAAAATATTAATACTTATTGATCAAGTAAGAAAAAAAAATACATATAATTTATCCTGGCAAGACCAAGTCTAATAAAAATGTAGGCCGCGGCACAAAAATTTGTGATATGCTAGCGTGCTAAACGCCAATAAGAAATAAAATGTCAATTTATAACAGGTGTATTATTGCAAAATTTGTATTCATTTGACACATTTTTCAGTTTGATTATATATTTTATATATTATAAAATTTTAAATTTAAAAAAGAAAATTTTATTTAGAACTACCAGATAAAATATCAAGCCTCCTCAACAGCACAATTTACAAATTTTTAAGAAATCATATAACTCAATTTATTTTCAAAAATATCATTATCAATGTAATCTTTATATACACATAACATTAATAATACTTTAATAATAATATTTATATTATATCATGAGGAATACTCGATTGCCATATTTATAAATAAAAATAACATTGTAGCCATTTAATTTGGTCATCTATTTTATTACATTATAAAAAACTATTATACAAAAATACTAAATGAAAATTTATTATTAACGAGATTTTTTATGAAAAAAATTTTGATAGTTTTTTTTTTTTTTTGAAATAAGGAATTTTTTATTTGAATTTTTGAAGGAGTTTATTTTGTTATCAAAAACAATTTTAGGCAGTTACTCGTTCAATTGATGATTTCAAGAAATTAAATTTTTTCTTTTAAATTATTATTATTATTATTATTATTATTATAATAATTAGGACAAATTTCACTCAGGTTCCTGAGTTTAAGGGTTATATCACACAGGTTCATATTTTTAAAATTATATCATCAGGATCCCTAGGTTTTCAAAAATTATCATCTGGGTCCTTTTTTTATTTTTTTTTATTATTAAAAAATATACAAAATTACCA
>JAEMOT010003317.1:70473-117477 GCA_019297695.1 Apostasia ramifera | reverse complement strand
GAAATATGTGAAATGCGTAAAATTTAAATGAATATGGTGTGATAGTGGTAATATTTATGAATTCATGGTGAAATGCGTAATTTCGTATAAATTTTATGTTCTTTGTGTAAAAATCTCAATTTTAAAATGGTAAACCTGTATGACAATATAGTATAAATTCAGAAACTCAAATGTAATTTATCTAATTTTATTTTGGATGGAATAGAGATGAACAACTTAGTGTAGTGTGAAATTGACCAAGATCTAAATAAATAAATAAATAAATACATGAGTAAATTATCTTCAGTATCCTTACGGTTCGCGTATTTTACGTCCATGATTTTAAATTCCTTTTCTGTTAGATAACTTTCCTCATATTGTTCTTCATTTTCAGTCCGTGTCCTTCTGTGTAAAGCTCCGTTGAATGTTGGCAAAATGATGAAATTAGCCCTCGTGAAAATTACAGGACTGCTTGAAAGTGATGACCAGTATGTCCGCTGGTACTCACTACTGTGTGTGAATGAAGATTAAGGCTCTGTTTGATGCGAAGATCAAAACATGACTAAAATAATACTAATTTAAAAAATAATAATAATAAATAAATATTTTAAATCATTTTACACAAATTTAAATATAACAAATATTATTTTACTTTATATACTCAACAATTTAAAATAAAAATATCAACTTTATTTCATATTTTAGATCAAAATATTTAAATCGAGTATTTTGATCTAAGATGTGAAATAAAGTTTATATTTTTATTAAAAATTATTGAGTATATGAAGTAAAATATTATTTTTTATATTAAAATTTGTGTAGAATAATTAAAATAATTTATTTATTATTATTATTATTATTATTATTTTTAAGTTAGTACTATTTTGGTCCTGTTTTAGTCCTCGCGCCAAACATGAAAGTCAAGTATTCATGACTGCCAGAAATTAATGAAGATTAAATCAAAACAATTATAATTTTGTTTAATTCAGTGTGATAACAAGTTACAAATAATATGAATTATTTTTATTTTGAGATTTATAAAATTTTAAAATAAAATTGAATTTATTTTGAGATTGGTGTATAATTTAATAAAATTAATTTTTATTTTAAAATTTATGTAGAAGATAAAATAAAGTTAAAGTATATTTCATCCCACTACTTATCCTAAGCATGCTATATTATAGTAGTAAAGTATTTATATTTTTTAGCTACTTTCTAACATAAAGAATTTAAAAAATTTAATGTAATTGAAATACTTACCGTATTTAAAAGTCTAGAGCCGCCAATTGCACATAGACATCACTTCGAGATCTAGGGCTATGTTTTTTGTGCTCTAGTCGGTGAAAAGCTCTTGTCAACAATTAAACTGATTGATCACTTATTGGATACAGATTATACAGAAAAATTGGTGAATATGAATCCTATATTTAAGAAAAATATTTAAAAAATATATAAAAGATAAAAAAGGTATTTTTTTTTAGAAGTTGATAAATAAGTAATTTTTCAAACTTGACCAATAGTAAAATGATGGAATTAGTTAAAAAGGACCTTTCTGTGAACTTTATGTCCATCTAAGGGATCTGTTTGAAATGTATTTCTTCCCTAGGAGACCTAACAGAAAGGAATTAAAAATCGTTGAACTCAGATGATATTTACCCACTTATGGGTGTGAACGCTAGGTTTGTGATAGACGGATTCCGTGGAAGTTCCGTTGCAGCTGAGAGCTGAGACCGTGCACCAAACGTGGAAACATCACTCGACTGTCGGTATCCCTTCACCCCCTGTAAGTTCACCGCCAACAGTTCTTTCCCAAATCCCGACCGACCTCTTTCATCTTCTTCCTCGTTGCGATCCGACGACAGAGAAACTGAAATTCAAGGGGCGACATGAGGTGATGGCCTCGACTCGTCGCCTCCTACTATTTACCGACGGCAACAGTAATTCCGACGGCTATTTTAACTTCAATGGCAGCATCACCGAGTGCATCGCCAACTGCATCGGAGTCTGCATCTATGGCGTCTGCTTCGCTCCACCCCCAATATCATCGACTTCATTGCCTAGCGATGGCGGCAAGAGACCTACCCCGATCGGGCTTCACGGCCACGATCGACTCCTTTCGACCGTAATCATCACAGCCAGCTCTGGTGTGGCTGCTGCCCTCATCATCCTGCTCGCCCTTTACGCTTTCTTCCGATTAAGGCGGCGGCGCAGCCGCCGCGGCCACCATGGTCAATTTCCTCCTCCCATAGCTGCTGCCGCTGCAGCCGCCGCCAACGATGATGACCACGTCGGCGATGATCTCCTACTCGGTGGCGAGATCGAGCATCATATCTGGTACATCAGGACCCCGGGTCTCGATGAGCGCACGATCGCTTCGATCTCCTCCTGGGTTTATAAATCGAGTGACGGTCTGGTGGACGCCAGAGACTGCTCGGTTTGTCTCGGCGAGTTCCGCGACGGTGAGCTGGTTCGCCTTCTTCCTAAGTGCAGCCACGCTTTCCACCTACACTGCATCGACAGATGGCTCAGATCTCACGTTAATTGTCCTTTATGCCGCGCTCCAATAGTATCTCCGGCAGCCGCCACGGCCTCTCCCGCACCTTCACCTGCCTCGCCTTCCACCGCTGTCGCCGCAGACTCAGCAGTGCCGGAAACCCGCTCCTCTTCTCCATCAGAGAATACCTATAGCGGCTCCTTGCCATTGGAAAGTAGTAGCCTGGGAATTGAGGTTAGCGTTGTTATCCACACGGGCGAAGGTTCGTCATCTCGCCCTTCAACTTCAGATCTGCCTCCTCATTCCACGGAAGTAGAAGAGGTATTGCAGCCAATCCGCAGATCAGTTTCGATGGATTCATTCTCCCTGGATGCTATCCATAACGGGAGGAGGAAAGAAGAAGTATTTCCAAGAGAAGAGGAGGGACGGGTGAGTACGGATAGAGAGAAACAGGAAAGCTATATCTCAGGGAGCTTAACGCATAAAGGTCCTAGAAATATGGACAGATCTCTTTCCAGCCAGAGTGCGAGATGGATCTTCTCCAGGCACGGGCAATCCCGGAACTCGGTTCTGCCATTATAATCATCGTCGTTGCTGCTGTGTTATTGCTTCTTTCTTTTTTGAAATAATATATTTCTTCAATGAGTACATGTAAATTTTGGTTTTGGAGGGAATTCTTGGCAAGTCGAGAGATTTCCGTTACAGTTTGCAGCTTTCATTTTCAGTTTATCTACTACAGAAATAGGGTAAAGGATTTAAAGGAAATCCTTTTCTAGTTATGGATCTACAAGAACTTGTAAAATTACAAATTAATCATTATTAGCTGCACCTCATGTGTACTGACATGCAAATTAATGTTCTCATTTCTTTTTTCTATCATAGTCCATTTGTTGCATCCAAAATAATACTGAGATCCATTATGCAGCTTGTTAGCAGACAGAGCATTCTTCTCTTAAGAATTTATAGCTTACTGACTTACTCTAGTGCAGTTATTTCATATACTTTGGGTTGGAATTTATTGTTGGATGAGGTTATGTATGTGATATCTCTTCTCTAGTAGTTTTGCAAGTATTCTACGTTATGCAGCTCTGTGAAATGATTCAATCTCTGTTTTGGTACATTAATTTTTTATCCAGATTTATTGAATCATGGATTGGCCAAGTTGATGTTATTGCAGTAGGCTCCTCATATTGACAGGATTTCGGGGAGGTTCTATACAAAGAATTGAATCTGATATTGCGTCGCATGGGCTGCGATCTAGAAGTTTTGCTCTGTAAGTTCTACAATGTTGATACTTTATGGATTACATTAGTATGAAAATGCAGGGTTATGGTGTTTGCTGTAGACATTTATTGATTGTGTGTCCTTTTTGTTTGATGCTGTAGTAAAGTGAGATTCAATTCATTAACCTGTAGATCACAATGCAGTATATGATTTCCATCAAATACTTCATGATTTTCATCATAAAAGTGTTGACTGGACACAAAGATGTTCATTGGTTGATGATGTATATTTTAAGAATTTATCCTGTCATCATGAAATTCTTAGGCTAAATCATGACTAAAAGTTTGGTCATGTCTACAGCTCAGTAGCCAGGTCCTCAACCACATTATCCACCAATGTGCTTCAGTGTGATGCAAAGTTTAATGAATTCTCCAAGGGCTAAACTAGCATGTCACCGTACTTTGCTAATCAATTGGAAGAGCTATGCATTAGAATCAAATTAAACTTATGCTTAATACTATAGGAAGCAATTGAGAAGGAAATGAAGTAGGAAGAGGAATAAGAAACAAATATATTCACGTGATTCAGAGAAGTTTTTCCTACTTCCACAGACGCACTAAGCATTTTTGTTTCAATGTATCAATTACAGTGAAGGTTTGCCTCTTTTATTTATAATGGAGTTGAGCTAACTGGCTTACAAGATAATGTAATATCTCAATAATTATCTGTAACTGATTTTTTAGTATTTCAAAAGTCATATGTTCTAGAATTCTAATATGTATATGTTCAGTCTTCAATGTATAAAGGTGGCAAATAATAGGTTTGTTCCAGACCCTGTAACCCCCAATGGATGGTGCGGCCTTCCCCGAAATCCTGAACCCATAAAGACTATTCAGCGTATAGATGGATGAGGGGTATATACTCCGAATCATAATTAGGGTATGGGACCTCATCTTCAATTGACTGATGACAATCAGTAATTGAAACTTGTGCGGCAATTTTTTGTGTTTAATACATCAAATAGATTTCTTTCTTTGATTATGGGATGCCAAACATCAATTTATGTTCAAATTTCTTGACATTTATAGATGTGCGCTTATACTTACGTTGAATCTTGAAAAAGGATCTTAGCATCAACTTGTTATTGAGTGCCATAGGATCAGTAAGTTACAAACCATTATTCCAGAGAGATATGAAGTTGTCTGCTAATGATCCAAAAGCTGTCATATTGTCTAGTGCACAAAATAAAACATGCAAGGAAATGCTTGTTATATGGTGTTTGGTTGGAGCCAATCCAACAATAAGCATCAATCTTCTGAAACATGGTAGTTCCAGCCAATCTAGCATGATGTGGTGAACTCGTTATCTTCATAAGATTCACCTATGGTGAATTTGACCTCTTTGGAATTCCACTCGGTCCTAGTTTTTATTTAGTTATTCTAGCAAGTAGCATGCAATTATGGCAATGGCGACAACAACTATTGTTTTAAAATGAGAAATACTTTGTAACCCTCATAAATTATCTTAAACTTTGAATTCAATTAGGATTCTTACATGACATATAGACAAAAAGGTTTGCCTGTGATATTGGTGCCATATAGAAAATCTTAGTTGGTTTTAATGCTTTGAGTCATTTATTAGTGATACATAGCATTGCTCTTTAAAATTTATTTAGATTCTTTCAGAGTCACATGCAAAATGATCAATAGTGGCCTCCTGTATTGTACCTCATAAATGTTTCACTTTGGGGCACAGTGGGACATGAAAGTTTTCAATAAACTTATTAGCATTCCAGAACTCATTCTCCATCAATTTGAAAATTCTCGCATCCACATGTTCTCGTTGGATTCTCCATGAACATTTTTTTTTGGATAACGCATGAACAATTTTTTTATCATTCTTTTATTGCAGCTTGCATATATTTGTATCATTCACCATATGGACTTCTTTAACAACCAAATATTTTTGCAGCTAAGGGACCGTAAATTAAATACGTAGGTTCACGTCAGGAGATGCTCTTTTCATGCTTGTCCTGTTTTCTTCAATTCATTCTTGATTGGATCTCTGAGTATAAAGTTGGTATGTTTTCCTGACATTAATCTTTGTGATGGCATGCATTGGTCTCTGAATAAATATGCTGAAGGGACATTGCTTAACAGCCTTGTAACAAGGTTGGCATGCTTGATTTAATTGAATAGAATAAGTAGGCATCATTGACATTGTACATTAAATATAATGCGCACTTTCCACGATAATAATAAACCAAGCTTTTAGCTACATGAATCCTTTGTTTTCTTTGCTTTCTATCAAATAACAAATTGTCATATCTTTTTTGGCCTTCTTCTTTCTCTTTTTATATGGGCAAAATCAATAATCCAACTTATCTTACTGGAGTTCTATCAGCCTATGACTTATATGTCCAAACCATCGAAGCCGACTTTCTCTGAGCTTATCTTTAATTAAGGTCGCTCCAACTTTCTTGTGGATATACTCATTGTATTAGATAGACGTTCTGCAATCCTTGCAAAATAAATTTACTATATTTGTTTAGGTTTAGTCTTTTACAAAAATTTAGTTCCTTATATTATGCATGATTTGTAGTGCATGAGGTTTCATTACGGGATATAAACTAACATATGCTCTTTATTTCTATCCAGTAGAGATGTATTTCTTTGATTATGGAAACTCCTAGCTATTATTAGGAAGATGAATTTAGTGGGGTATTTGGTCCAATTTTATTGTGGTATTATGTTATTTAAAGAGATTGAGTGTTTGGTTTGATGACATATGTAGTGACATTGTAAAAAGTTATATGATTGTCACGCTTTGAAATGATATCTAGATTTTATCCTATTTATTATGGAGAGAGGTGGGGATAAATTTATTTTTAGTTATCATGTTTCTAATACAATCACATGTTTAGAGATAACATAGATATTTAGACAATACGAATATGTAGACAACATTAAAACAATGCTACCAAAGTGATTGTGATTATCATTTGTTTACTCAGCACTTGATTTCTTATGAGATGATATGTGCATAAAACATTTGTTTCTAAAGGACATATAGCATATCCTGGACTTCAGGAGGAAATCCCTGCACATGGTGAACTGCTTCTCTTAAGCTTCAAGGGGGAGATGCTATTGGAATCTACCCGTCTAAGCTCACACTGTGAAGGTCAGTTGATTCCTTACGGAAATGAATAAAGTTTTGGTACTGTCTTTATTGGGTCTTGCCTTCCCTGTATGTATAGCTGAGAGTCTGAGAATGCTTCAATACGTTTTCATTACTCAAAGTTTTGCAGATGATTTGATATCTTGTCGAATGAAACATGTGGCTCTATGTTGGTCAGATCAGTGGGTCTCTGCATTGGGCCTTGGCCCTGTTTTCTTTAATTCCTCCCTTTTTTCCTTAAGAGTTAGGACAAATCGTATCATTATGATAGGAGCGGTGCTCTCTTAGCCCACTGAGGAATGAGCTTGTGAGCTTGTTTGAATACTATGAGTTTTCAAGTTTGAATCATATCATCTCAATTTCCAAATGAGTAAAAAAATTGTGATGTTTAGAAGTAAATAAAAAAGAATGTAAATGATAGGATAAACTATGGGTGAAACTAATCAATTTTAGTAATGATCAATCCAAACTTGCTGGGTTTATTTTGGTTGAAACTTTTGCTTTTTTAAGATAATTTTTTTTTTAGTTTTTAAATTTTTAAATCAAAAATTAAAGATTGTGGCATGCATCATATTGAATTCGTTGAAACCGAAACTATTGAAACTGTCAAAACTACTCTTCAAATTTTTAAGCGAAATTGAAAAGTTTTAAAACCTTGGGACAACCTTTGCATCATTAATTTAAGTCATTCATTTTGAGAAGATTGAGGTAGGCAACATGGGTGAATCTGTTCATGAGGCATCTCTTTCTCTCTCTTTCTAACTAGATTAGATTTCCCCTTTGCTTTTGAATGATTTTAGTAATTTGGAGCATTTGTGTAAAGCCTTGGGATGCTAAACTTGTAGCAGAGTTCCACCTCATTGTCTATTCCCATCATCACAGCAGAAAAAGGCTACTATGAGGCCCGTTCCATTGCAGTGATTCTCTTCAACTCTCTCAGTTCTGGGGGACTTTGATGAAGCGGGTGCAGGGGTTGAGGAGATCAGAGATTCTCATTGCCTTACACCAAAACTTTATTTGCCTTGTCTTTTTGCTCTTGTCTTTCAGCTGGGTAGGGATCTCTCAAACAGTAGTGCTAGAGCCGAGACTTGTTCAACTATGCCATAGAACCTAGAATAGATCTACTATGGAACCTTCTAAATGGCTCTGCTTCATGAGCCATTTAGCTTATAAATCAAATCTGAAGTTACTTTTATATTTACCAACGAGTTTACACTGTAATCTCACTTCTGAAAATTTCTTACTTTAGATTTTTCTTTTTTAAAATTCACTGAAATATGCTGCATTGTGCATGAAATAAGCTACGTAGAGCTATTTTAGTGTTGCGGAAGGGCTTTTCTTTGTTGTATAGAACATTTGTACGCTGATTAAAAGTACTTATCTGTTAAATTTTTACGGCTTCTGCATATATAGTGAAAGGATGTTACATTTTGCAGTAAAATGAAACTATGAAATAAAGAAGGAAGTACGTTGTGTAGGATGAAAATGTCTTTTATGTAGCTTAAAAGTGTTCTTATCTTGTTGAACAAGGATAGTTACATAAAGAAATGACTTGCTAAATGTTGGATTTCGTTGAGGCATGATTTGCTGTCGAAAATCTGATTCAAGTTTGTTTTCTGTTTGTTGAACCTTAAAACAGAGAGAATCGATTCCAATCTCATTTGAAAAAAAAAAAACTATGTAATATTTCATGTGAGAGACTGACAGGTCAACGCTCGACTGTGGGAACAGGGAGAGAAAAGGGATCAGAGAAGTTGCTTCATAGAGTAAAAATTAAAAATCCAACGGAGATTAAAAGCTGGAATGCTACTCCTCTTCACTAAAATATCGTCTCCTCTTCACTAAAATATCGTCTCCTCTTCAATTTTTTCCATCATTTGATGCACAGCCTCTGCAATCTTCTCCACCGAATCCAACTCAGAGTCTTCTTCAACCTACGAACACACAGAAGCAGAGCCATGAAAATAGCAATGGGTGGTTGTCTTTCTGATTAATTTTATCTGATAAAATTAGTAGTACCTTGAGACTGAATGAGTAAAGAGCCATTTGATCGACGGTGCTGACATTGAGATGCAGCGTCGTCAGCCGGAGGCTCTGCAGCCCGATCATCATCTTCATCAGCTGTCTCGGCCGCCGCTTCGTCAGCACCTTCAGACTGGCGTGGCTCTCCACCATCGTCACCTCTAAATCGGCCGCCTCCGCGTTCTGCTGCTGACTAGCTGTCACCTCTTTCACACTGCTACCGCTGTTAACGCCGGCGGCAGTTGCTGAATGTTGGGGAAAGGTGAAGAATCCGGAAAAGGAGGACGACTGCTTGCCGCTGCCGCCGGCGTGGGACTGTTTGTGGGATTCTAGGATTTGAATGAGATGCTCCAGTTCCTTCACATAGTTAATTGCGCCGCCGATGATGGATGCTTGATCTCCCTAACATGCGACAAAAAGTAACATGGATTGAAGCAGAGAGATGTTCAGAAGAGACGGAGAGAAAGAGAAGAGCTAACCCTCTGGATGTAGTTGGGAGGCATAAGAGATCGGAGCTCGGCGAGGTAGTCGTTCATTTGTCGGCGGCGGTTGCGCTCGACGGCAATGTGGCTCATCCTCTGGCTCTCTGCCGCCTCCTTGTTCTTGCAGCTCTTCGAACGCCTCCGCTTCTTCCTCGTGCCACCGTCTACCTCGGCCAACGCAGTCTCCTCATTGAAGCCACCTACTCCAGCGAACATTTCCGGCGGAGAGTGTTTGACATTCCAGGAACTGATCTTAATACCGGCGCCGCCAGCGTCACCGTCAATGAACCCAGATTCTAACTCCAAGCTCCAGTGGGATTGCTCCTCTGCTCCTAGTAAAGAGAAACCCTTGGAGTAAGAAAATGGGTGCTGTGAGAAGACGACGGCTTCCAAAGCCATAGATCATACGACACTACTGAAGAACAGCGCAGAGGAGTTGGTGTTTTAAGGAAGAAGAAAAGACGGAGGAAACATGAATCCCACAAGAGTAGTGGAGAAACAGAGGAGGTTCTTTGGGTTCATGTTCTTTTTATGTGTGCAATGATTATGGAAATTGCATTTTTACATGTTTTGTTTGCTGAGATGGACTCATGCAATCAATGGTGCACAAATCATTTATAGCATCCCAAAAAAATCATAAATTACTCATGAGTCCTTGAGATTGATAGACTGCATTAAAATGATTCACAGATTTTGAAATTTTTTACATGTCTCCAAAGTTGACAGAGCACTGTCATGAATTTTGAAATTTTTTATAAAATTTTTTAAACTTATTAGAGCACTTTAAACCAACCGCTCCCTAAATCTCACAGAGATTTATTAACACCAAGAATTTATGTGAAAAAGTTAATTGGTTTAAAGCATCTTATCAATATTAGGGATCTACTTAAAAGATTTTGAAAGTCATGGATCAATTTGAAATGTCATCAATTTCGAGAATACCAAAAAATAATAATAATGTTATGAATGATGAAATCATGTCAAATTTGTGGATTTTATATTTTTAGTAAGTTTTGTTTACAAATTGGACAGATAACAACAATTAAGTTCATCTATTTTGGATCTACGTGCAATTAATCTCTCTAATTTTTAAATAAATCAAATTAGGCTTTTACTTTTGATAATCATTACACTTTAATAGAGAATATTTTCTCTAATAAAAAAATTTATTTTAAAATATCACAAGGACATAGATTTGCCGGATGAAACTTTGATCAGAATCGTATAAGTTGTCACTGATCACATCAGAAAGAAATGAGATAGCAAAGAATCCTAGAGACGGAAGATTCAAGTGTTGAACATCTTTATTCGATGTCATTCGTTTAGCTCTTCATATTCGATCCTATAGCGAGCTCTCACACCAGATGCCGTGGATCAAGACTCATAAGATTTAAGCAACATCAATATCTGTAAAATTGTAACAATTACCCTTATCTTCATCAGATTATCGGGAAATAGAATATTCATTATGTGCTATGTCCACGTTAAGAGTCATCGTAGCCGCAGCCTCCTTATAAATATTCAGATATCATGTATTAGGATGATATAATCACGTAAATTTTATAATATTATTACCAAATTAAATAATCAATTTCTACAAATAACATAGCATCACAATTCCATCGAACCGATCGGTCCCATTCCAACTTCATCTGTCCAAATCGCGTCTAGGTCTCTCATCCATTCATCTGCGGGAAGAATAGATCTCCATCCTCGAACTTGCTATCTTTGCCTGCAAGCATAACAAAATAATTACTTAAAACTTCGTTTCGGCTAATAATTAAAATAGTTATAGCTAAAAATAAAATAAAATATTATAAAATAATCATAGCTAAAATAGCCAAGTAAAATTAAAAAAAAAATAACACATAAAAAAAGAGAAGGAAAAAAAGTTGAAATAAATCACCTGATTATCCCAATCACATCTCATGGTCATCAAAGCCAGTATCAGAGTCTGAACCGCAGTGCCCCCAATCATTCCTCCCCAAATTCCCTATTAATCACCAAATATCTCATTAATTAAACTAATTACTTCCCATAACATAATATATCAAAAGAAATAATTACATCCAAACTCCTTAATGTCTGCCACTATTCCATACAAGTCCATAAAGTCAAAAACTTTTCATCTGGGTCTCAGCAACAATTTTTTGACTGAAAGGACTAAGATGAAATATTTTTTATTTTATAAACTTGTGTGAAATAGAGAGACGCACTAACTCAAGAGCCAGAATTTAATTCCTCCTGCATAAAAAAAAGGGATAATTACACCCAAATATTTGAGTTTAAAGCTTAATAACGCACAAGTCCGTGTTTTTAAAACTATAACATCGGAGTCACTTAATTTTAATAAATTATCAAATGACTCTTTTTCTAATTTTTTATTATTAAACTTTTTTAAAATTACCATTATACCGCAAACGCGGGGATCTGGAGGAGAGAGAGAAGCCTAGGGTATAATGGTAATTTTGAAAGAATTTAATAAAAAAAAGACTAATTTAATAATTTATAAAAACTAAGGGACCTGATATTATAATTTTAAAAATATGAACTTGTGCGTTATTAAGTATTAAATTTAAGAACTTAGGTGTAATTATCCCAATAAAAAAATATATCCAATATTAATTATTACCAGCACTCCAAGATGCAAGACCCAGCCCATGAGGACTCCAACTGGAATTCCGATGAGGTAATACGTCCCAATGTTAACGTAAGCCACCACTGATTGCCACCCTGCACCAACCGCAACTCCTGCAATTATTCATAAAAGCATAATTATTACAGCTAATTAATTAATTAATTAAGAGTAGTAAATAAATTATTAATTTGATGAATTTGATTAGTGGGACTCACCGGAAAGCACCGGCTGAACGCTGTTGAGCAGAATGGTGAAGGCCAAGAGGACGGAGAGCTCGCCGACGGCGCCGATGACGACTTCGCTCGTGGTGAAGATGAAGGCGAACTTGTCGTGAAGCGCCATTATCACCACGCAGAAGAACGCTCCCACAATGCTCGACGTTATCACCGCCACCACCGTCGCGAATCTAGCTCCCTTGCCATTTCCTGCGCCCAGCTCATTCGCGACCCTCACCCTTTCAATGAATTAGTCGACGTCGATCATCAATAATCCTCAAAAATAATTGAATAAATTCTTTCTGTGTTTACGAATAAACTTTACCCTGTTGCAGCGAAGAATGCTAGCGGAATCATCAACTCCCAGCCGTTAATGCTCATACTGCATGCATGCAGTAGTAAAATGATATAAATAAATTAATTAAAGAAACAAATTTGATTATAAAAATAGATTTAAAAAAATGATAATCTTACCATATGGACAGCGCATCTACTGCAATTTCAGCGTTCTTTAAGTTCCCAGTGAGCACAATCAATATTCTGTAGTACCAGTTCTCCAAGCTGCGCAATTTAAACAAATATACCTGAAGGAGGAATTGAATATAAGGTATTGATTTTAAGGGCATATTACATCCAGGTCCGCCCATAATTAGATATACTAAATAATATTTGAATTAGCTTCATTTTATGAAATGTTTAATTTTTCTTTAATAAAATTAGCTTACTTTGGATTCCAAGAGCATGCATAGCAATTCAATTAATTTGAAAATGAATGATCGGTAAATATCATCCAGATCTCGAGGTTAATTAGAGGTAATATCATGTAGGTTCATAATTTTAAATTGAAAAATTCTTCGTTTGAGTAATTGAGTCTCAAAAATATTTTCAGTTGGGACTTGAGGCCGACATAAGTACTTTATTTGAATCATTTATAATGAATTTTATCAGCTTTTTGTTGACAAAGAAAATTATGTATATGCCCATCTTTTTATTTTATTTTTTCTTGACAATCACAAATAAGAGCAGATAAAAATAGAGTAAAAAAGTAAATTTAAACTTATTTTGTTAATTTTTAAGAGAAAATTTAAAAAATGATATAAACTTAGAGACTTAAATAAAGTAACTTTTTTTTTAAGGTCATACCTTTTATTTTTTGATTTTTAATATATAAATGTGTATGGCTCCACTGGTAATTATCGAAAATGCCCTGTAGTTATATATATAGGATAAATATATTAGGTACCCTGATGTAATGTTTCAAAATTTAAAAATTAAAATACCATAGCATGACACCGGAGGCAGCAGAGAGCTTGAGGAACTCCCACAATCCGGTGAAGGCCTCCATGGAGAGTCCCTTCCAGGTCTGCGGGCAGCCGCCGCAGGAGACGTAGCACATGAGCAGCGCAACCGCCACCCACCACGAGAAGTTGAGGGTCATGGCGGTGCCGATGAGCCCTAACTTGAAGTGGTAGACGAAGATCCAGCTGACGAAGATGTGGATGACCATGGCGATGGCAGAGACGATGGCGTGCACCGAGTTCTTGAGCTGGCACTGGAGGAACCGCTGCAGGGGGAAGAGGAAGACGAAGGAGAAGTGGAGGGGGATGAACCAGATGGATACCAAGCCGGCCTGTGCCGCCAGCTCCGGCGGCTGTCCGGTGAGCTCTAGGATCGGGGTGGCGAAGAAGTACAGGGGAAGAAGGACGGTAGCGCAGACGAAGAGAACAATCCATGATCGCTGCATGTAGATGCCAAGCATGTGGTACTTCTTCGCACCAAACGCCTGCCCGCATAGAGTCTCCAGTGCGCTCGCCATGCCCAGCTTCAATATTGATAGTAAATACATTTCAATTACTAATTAAAAATTAACGTAAAAATAATCATATTCATACGTATAATCTCTGCAATAATAAAATTACATAAGGTACACTACAAGAATATAAATATTATGTGCTACAGAGATTTTATATATATATGTATATATAAGTATATAAGTTGCATGTTTTCACCTACACCTATATTATACTCGAAACATATGATATTCTCGAATTTCAAGGAAACATATGATATTCCGTACAATTATAAACCATAAATGTAACATCCTGTGATCTTAATGTAGAAGTATTGTCCATTTTAGTTTTAGTAAAACTGCGTGACTTGAGCACTTCCCAGGAGGTCACTCATTTTAGTGCTACTCCAGCCCAAACACGCTTAACTAAGGAGTTTTCCGTCATTAGCCTCACGGTTTTTCCCCAAAAGGCGCCTCTATAATTTGAGATCACATTATTTACTTATACAGCTCAGGATTTTCCTCTCTTTCTGATGTGGGATGATTCATTCCTGTGCCCCTCTCACCACTCATTACTCAGCCTAAAAGCCTGCCAGGAGCCGCACTTTACCTCAATGATTCCTTCCTCTCAGGACATCCCCAGCGATCACTCCCCGCCCTCTTCGGCCACGGGCGTCAAAGGCCCACCAGCTTCCGCCTAATTCGTCCTCAAACCACATTGTATTGCGGGAGGTCAGCTCTGATACCATATTGTAACATCCCGTGATCTCATTGTAAAAATATTGTTCGCTTTAGCTTTAGAAAAACTGTGGAGTTTTCCGTCATTAGCCTCACAGTTTTGCGCCAAAAGGCGCCTTTATAATTTGAGACCACGTTATCTACTTATACAGTTCAGGATCCTCCCTTTTCGATGTGGGACGATTCATTTCTGTGCCCCTCTCACCACGCATTACTTGGCCTAAAAGCCTGCTAGGAGCCGCACTTTGCCTCAGTGATTCCTTCCTCTCAGGACATCACCCGACGATCACTCCTTGCCCTCTTCGGCCACGGGCATCACAGGCCTACCAGCTTCTGCCTGGTTCGTGCTCAAACCACATCGTACTACAGGAGATCAGCTCTAATACTATATTATAATATCCCGTGATCTCATTGTAGAGGTATTGTCCGCTTTAGCTTTAGAAAAATTGCGTGACTTGAGCACTTCCCAGGAAGTGACCCATCCCAGTGCTACTCCAGCCAAGCATGCTTAACTATGGAGTTTTCCATCATTAGCCTCACGAATTTGCCTCAAAAGTCGCCTCTATTATTTGAGATCATGTTATCTACTTTCACAGCTCAGAATCTCCCTTCCTTTCCGATGTGGGACGATTCATTCTTGTGTCCCTCTTACCACTCATTATTCGGCCTAGAAGCCTGCCAGGAGCCACACTTTGCCTCAGTGATTCCTTTCTCTTAGGACATCACCCGGCGATTACTCCCTGCCCTCTTCGGCCACGGGCGTCACATAGGAGAGGGGCATAGAAATAAATCGTCCCATATCGAAAAGGGATGAAGATCCTGAGCTGTATAAGTAGATAACGTGATCTCAAATGATAGAGGCGCCTTTTGGGGCAAAACCGTGAGGTTAATGATGAAAAATTCCATAATTAAGCGTACTTGGGCTGAAGTAGCACAGGGATGAGTCACCTCCTTGGAAGTGCTCAAGTCACGCAGTTTTCCTAAAGCTAAAACGAAAAATACCTCTACAATGAGATCACGGGATGTTACAATAAACATTATGAATGATATATTCTGAATTTATAAATATTATGATTCCATCGACATTCTTATCAAATAATGATATTTCATCTCCATTTTTAGTAAGTTATAGTCAACACAATAGTAATATTTATATATACTAAGCTTTTATCTTATTAGTTAGAATCGGTTATATGAATCTTTTATTTTGATTGCACTCTATTAAAAAAAATTTATCATTTATCTTCCTTTTTGCCTTTTAATATGAGTAAAATTCAATAACTTAACTCTTTAAATTATCTAAGGCTATTCCAACATTCCCACAGATATACTTATATATATATGTATATATATATATATATATTTCATTCTGTCATCTTGTATATACTCACTTATCTATCATAATATTCTCATTTCTACGGCACTTATTTTATTTACATATTTCTACTTTATAAGTCAACATTCAATACTATATAATATTGTTGGTTTTACTATTTTTTTCTAATTTTTACTTTTATGGCTTGGTGAAATTTTTCTATCACATAATACAATAGATACATTCTACTACTTTATTCATTATACTTTAATTTTGTTGATAATTCACTATTTATTTTATAATTATTTTATATGACTGAATACTCAATAAAACTGTGAAAGCATTCAAGATAATGTTGAAGTCATCATTCATGCGTATTCGCTTGCAAATTAATGTTTGATCAGTACTCGATCAAAAGCTTAAGTATAACTTGGTTGAAGTGCACATGCAATTAATCAAGTGCTCAAAAAGAATACTGTATTGTTATTGATAACATTCGTCTAAGGGGGCGTTTGGTTCGTTGTTATCTTGGTGTTATGTTATGTAATCTAGATGTCATGACATCTAGATGTCATCTTTTAACTAATAATTTTATAATCTAATAGAAGATTATTTATAGATGTCATTAAACCAAATAATTGTCTTCTCTAGATAACATAACATATATAACATCAAGATAACATTGAACCAAACGCCCCCAAAATTAAGTTGTCAGATGGATCGATCATGCACTAATTATGCACAAAGAAAGAATATACTGTTAAATAGTTTTAAAATTCACTCATCTGCAGAAGCATGCAACAGTACTCGATCAATTAGTGGCTATTAATTAATTGCACATTAATAATGTCAGTATGTCACAAATTGTGATAATTTTGCAGCATTTTTAATGAACTATGACAACCTAATGTATTTTTACACTGATTTTAAGTGCTAATTCAAAGTTTTAGGGCACCTTTTGTGCAAATTATGTGGCACATGCATTGGATTGTATACATTGAATGATATACGTGCACTGTGAGTCCAACTCATTGATTAATATCACTGATCGATCATTAAATGGCGACAACTGCTTTCTGGTTGTCTTTTCTTTAAATCATTTTTCGTTTTAAATTATGGGATATTATGATTATCGGTGAGTGTTGAAAAGATCGTGTAAAAGCATATCCTAGGGTTAGGAACTCGTCGGACAAATTTCCTTGTAACCCGCAAAACACGTGGTCGAAAATAAGAAACTAGATGAGAGAGGGAAATTTGAAGCGAAATTAAAAATGGATCAAAAAAACTGTGAAGAAAAGAAGGAAAATAGAAGAAAAATGCTTAAAAAAAAAGATGAACGAAATGGGGAAGAATGGAGGAAATACCAGGAGACCGAAGTTGAAGCCGACGACGACGGTATTGGCGATGGACATGGAAGCGAGCTCGAGGTCGCCGAGATGGCCGGCGAACGCCTGGGTGATGACGTTCATGCTGTAGGTCACCACCCGGCTGAAGATCGCCGGACCAGCCACCATCCACAGCTTCTTCGACTCCTCCCACACTCTCTTCCCCAACTTAGAGCTCTCCATTAATTTCATACTAATTCCCTCATCTCCCTCTCCGTCTCCATCCTCCTCTTCCCTCTTCGGCAAAAGCGCTGCCTTCGCCTCTTCCCCCATCGCCTTCTGCTCTCTCTCTCTCTCTGAGTTACAGGGATGGTAGAGAGAAGAGAGGAAGAAGGAGAAATGGCGTCGAGATAATATGATCAGTTTCTGTATCTTTTTTTTTTAAGCTTTTTTTTTTTAAAAAAAAAATGGTTCCGTGACCTATTTTTCCTGTACGTCTATCGTTTGGGGAGAAGTGTACGCGGCCTATCAGCGAACGCCGCGTGGAAGAAGAGCTGGTTTTGGGATGACGTGCGCGCTGACGATGTGGACTGGGGACAAAATACTTTAATTATTTCACCAAATAATTAGAACGGAAAAACCAAAAAAAATAAAGTAAGAACGAAATTTCAATCTCAAATTTTCCTTAAAAAAATTTTCCTTAAAAAAATTCAAGTTTTTTTTTTTTAAATTTTATCTGATTGGCGAATCGAGGCTTTGTTTGTCGGGCACGTGAAATACAAGTATAACACGACATTTTTTTTAAAAAAAAAAAAAAAAAGATAATGGCACAAGCGCTGAAGCGCATGACCTAAAAAAAAACTATCAAAAAATGACCTGATTCGCTTATAAAGGATGTAAATAAAATAGATTAATATTGAAATTATATCTAATATTAGAAGATTATGATATTTATAATAAAATATGTATATTACGGCAGATAAAATTAGGTAAAGTATAAATAAGGTGCCAAAGAAAATTAACTTATGTATAATTAGAAGTTATATTTGATGTGTAAGATTCATAACTAAAATGCTGAATGAAATAAATAGGCACCAAAAATTTTAAATTATTTTCAGTCAAATGAATATTGAGTCAATCAAAATAAAATTGATTCTGCTCACAATTAATTTAATATTTATTTTTTTACATATATTTTATATTTTTTTAATATATATTTAAGATATTATAAGTATAGATATATATTTTAAAATATGCATCGACAAAATTAAGATATAAAAAAATATATATATTATACATATAAATTTAATTAAAATATAATATATAATATATATTAAATGAATTAATGAATATTAAAATAAGATTAAAAATAAGATTCAGTTCAACTCAAATTCAAAGAGATTTTACTTAAATTGAAGCCAACTCAATTTGAAATAAAAAAATTTGAGTTTAAATTGAGGCTAACTTGTTCGATTACCCTCATGTTACCAACTTACTGCTAAACTCCTTTCCCAGCAGGGCTTGTTCTCTATCTCCTTACATATTACCAAGTGGAGTTTCTTTTTCAATATACTTATTTTATTTTTAAAAAAATTAAAATATATATACTTATTATATTTGTAATTTCCATATATGTATTCGTTCTCCAACAAATCATCACCACAATTATAACAATTTACTTCACAACTGAACAAATTAAGAAAACGTGCGACAATTTCTTGCTTGTTTAAAGGAGGGGTTTGATTGATAAGTTACCAGTAACTCCTCGTTACCTTCCCAACTATAAAATATAAATATCAATCTTCTTCTTAAGTCATACTGTAATCTTTAGAGATCCCCCTGTACTTTACATTTATAATTATCGAACTTTTGTTTACACTAGTATAAGAATCTATCTGAACATTTGTTCTCTTTGATTGCTTTTTTTTTTTTTGCTTCTTTTTTCTCTTTTCTTGTAGGGCCACGCCATGGACCAAATCTTCTTCTCTTGAAATCCAACATAACTACTATCAAAAAAAAATCCAACGCAACACTTTCATCGAATATTTTATATGAACAAATTTTAAAAATGAGAGATAATAAATGGATGAATACAATATGCTGACCTTTATTAGATAATGTAGCTCAATTAGACCTAAATACAAGATCAACAATGTTATAAAAAAACATTTGAAAAGTATTAGATTCAGTCTGTAACATGAACTTGATACAGAGAGATTGAGCCAAAGCCAGGGTGCACTATTTCAGCCAAGCCCAAGCCAAGTCAACTACGGCTTCTATGTCAATGGATGCCCAACTCATGGAAGAGATTCGAGAGAACAATATGAACATGCATTGATGCTCCCCCATGCCATAATAGCATCCTCTCCTCCCTCTCCTTCTCCAAGCTCTCCATCTGCTTCCTCACCACCCCGTCTCCATCCTCACCCTCTTTCAAATCCAATTGGAAAGGCACCAACTTCCACGACTAGAGTGCTACCCAAAGCCCAAGTATCGTTCCATTACCTTCCTCCTTCTCAAAGGCCTCCGTTTCGCCAAAGCCCCCTTGGATGGCAACACCTGGTTCTTGAGTTCCCTCAACGACACCTTTGAACAAGGCGAGGCTGAGTACCTCCTCTTCTCCTCCAACCCATATGACCAAAAGCTACTTTGCCTCTCTGGCTGTGACAAATCTAATGGTATTAGGAACTCCTGTGTGCTAGATAAAGCACAAGAATCCCTTGCAAGGCTACTAAAGGGATTGAGCTTCATATCTAACACGTACTATGACTACGAGAATCTCTAGCATGAGTTGTCAGTGGTGATGTCGTTCATAGCCTGGCATGAGAGAGGAGGATGAGGTGGGCACTCTTATCATTTGGGAAAACTCGGGATTCCCATGGGTGAGGAGCTTGGACGAGGCAACATCGGGAGAAGACTCAATCAAGATAGAGGACTTCAAAGGAGAAGAGCCATACTGCTTTGAGAAGGCGTTGGTGTTCCCACACAATGACGACATGATGTCTTTGAAGAGGAAGGAAGAGATTTATGATATTATGATGAGATGCAAGGTCAAAGCTTATTGCCTTTTAAGCAGCGGTTGGGGGGGACGATTGGGTGGTGTGAGTGATGCTACTAATAAGGTTTGGGGTGAGGTCATTCAAGGACGAGAAGCGATGATTAAGGCTGTTAAAATGGATCAAAGATCGAAGATCGCTCGAAAATTAAATTAAAGTTTGGATTAGATCAAAATTACATCGATCTAAATGAACTGATTAACGAGCTGGTTTTGTGGCTCGTATCATTTTCGACCCCATCTCAAGTCAGCATAGGATAGAATCGAGACTGCTCAAGATCAGAACGATAGTAAAAAAACAAGGATAATATATGTGTGTATCAGTGTGCGTGTGCGCGTGTGTGCATGTGTGCGTATAGCATTAAATATATTTTGATGTGGTTAGATCCCTTATGCCTGTGCCTAAGCTAGGAAGTTCGAATTCCGCTGAATGCTTTGGAAACATATTTTTTCTAAAAGTTTTAAAAACTGTACAGAACATAGTTCTGCATTGCTAGTCTATGAAGGCCCTTCAAAAACCTTTCTCATATAAGGATGCTCTTCAACAACTTTTGTCATATAACACTGAGTAAACATTATAAAAACAATAATAATTTATTTAATATTTAATAAAACTTTTAATTAAATATTTTAGTTCGAGCTGGCTCAAACTTGATCAGCAAAATTCAAGCTGAGCCAACTCGAAATCAAACTAACGAGCTACGAGCTGATTTTGAGCCACAAAAATATTTATCGCTCCGATTTCAAGCCAATCCAGTATTAGCTCGAATCCGGATCATTAACAGTCCCAACGAAGGTGTAGATTTTTGAAAGGAAGTGCAGGAAGGTGGAAAGTTGCAGCTTAAAGGTGGCAAAGGCTAATAATCTCACTTTCTGTGACAGTTAGATAACGTAGTTGTTGGATATAACGATGATAATTGATTCGTCTGTATATATATCATTAAGCAAGTAAAGCTGATGACACACACGGATATCTTGGCTAGCATTCATGGAGATCAGCTTACAGATATATTTTCATGAATAAAAAGAGCAGAGTGATGGATGGCCGGATCTGCCGGAACCAGGCACGACAGAACTTGGCATGATCCTGTTGGCGATCCATGCCTGTATGCTGAGAGCCCCATGCAGTGTTTTAGCTTCTACAAGAATGGCAAGGTTGGGAACAATGAATCCTATTTTTCTAATTGTTTTAGCTTCTACAAGAATGGCAAACGTTGCAAGGGAGATGAAAGAATATAAGCTTAGTGAGGAGTATATCAGAGCTCAGCAAGATCTGGAGCATGGATCTCCAAGCGGATAACTAATTAATGACAATCACGATCATGGCTCAGGCTAAGTTATTCCATAGATCTAGAGAGAGACAAAGGCAATATATACTAAAGAGATCACTAAAGAGGTCACATGATTTAGTTTCTTCGTTTCCCAGTATACTATAAGCAAGATTAAGTAAACATGTCTACAGTAAAATGTCATTAAAGGAAATTAAAATGCAATTAATTTTAAACTTAAGCAATAAACTGTAAAGCATCTTCGTCTTAAATTCTTACGCAATTGTGATTTTCTTTATCTGCTTCCTTTTTCAATCAAGAAAAGACATGGAAAATAAATAAAAAAATACATGACAGAGATCATATAAGAAAACAGATTTTGGCTAATAGATGTGAGCAAAGTGAATGCAGATCTGAGCATGGTAAAGATATTATCTTGCTATATAGTCTGATTTGCCTGAATCCTAATTTGTCGGTTACCCTATTCGTAACACAGATCATATGAGCCACCACACAAACATTTTCAGTAGTTGACTTGGGGTTTATACAAACTCCAGTGGATTTGGACTAGGATATGGCACAGCCCTCTTTTCTCACCCGTCTATGTATTCAATTTCATAAAAATAATTGGTCTTCACAAATTTTTACACCCTGAGATTAGGTACTACAGCAAGAATCAAATAAAAGCAACATCAAGCTGTTTGATTAATCTCTGTTTGTATGGTTGAGCATAAAAAAGTTCTGATTGATGTTTCATGTGAAGTTTGGTAACTGTGCAAATCAGTATAGATAACAGAGAAAACGATGAAGAAATCAAAAGGATTGAAGAGCAATTCTAGAAATAAAAACAGTAAACCCTACTTCCCTGGCGATACTTTCCCTGCTCTTGCTCATGGCGGCGGGGCCTTGGCTCTTACCTCGATGACATTCTGATGCAGCGCTTGGTCAGACATATCGACATCATAGATATAATTTACGGTCTCCAATCTAAATTATATCTATTCTGAGTCTTGTATATAGTTATCTTTATTCTGCACATTTTATTTGAGTTGTTTATTGAGTCAAGCACTTTATTTTTATGTCGGTGGGAATGCCCGCTTTGGTATCTTGTAATTATTTTGAGTCTTATTTAATTAATTTGGTTAATTAGATTCAAATTGAGTTATTTATATTCAATTTGAGTCAAATTAAATTCAAATTAATTAAATTAGGTTGGATTTGATCCAATTGAACTTGGGAATACAGAGTTAGGTTCAATTGAGATCAGTTTGGGTATTTTGAGTCAATTTGATTCTAATTGGAATGAGTTGATTTCAATTCGAATCAAATCAAAGTCAAGTGAGTGCTATTTATAAAGGAGCAGAAACAGAAGGACTCATCTGCAATTTTACCTAAAATTAAAACAGAGCAGCTCTAATCCATGATGGGTGCGGGCTTCTCTTCTGTTAGCCTGCGCGAAATGCTCCCGAGTCCCGACGAGCCGGGCCTCGCCTTCCTTCCACGCCGCGCCAACCGGCCAGTCCATCCGCGCACGTCGCCGGCCTCTCCGCAGCTCTCGCGCACGCCATCGACCACAATCTCCACAACTGTGCTCTTCCTCCGCCGATTCTGCGTATGAGGTTGGTTCCGCCCAAGCTTTCCCTCTCCTATAAAGCAGCCGACGGGGGCTACGGCAAGAGGAGGCGTTTTGATTTTCTGTGAGCGATTCACTCAGAACAGAGATTCGAAGAGATCCGGGCAGGTGGCCAAGGATTTCTCGCCGGCACTGCAGCAGGTGGCTGCGTTCGGCGCTTTCTCCACTGATCGGAGTCGAGCAGGTGGCTGCGGCTTCGTTCAAGGACGATTCAGAGATCCGGACAGGTGGTCGCGGATTTCGTCGTCGGCACGGCAGCAGGCGGCTGCGTTCGGCGTTCTTCCACTGTTCGAAGCCGGGCAGGTGGCTGCGGCTTTGTTCAGGAACGATTCGATTTCGTCTGAGGCTACGGCAGGGGGCTGAGGCTTCGATTAATACCATTTAAATAGAATATAAGAATTTAGATATTAATTTGTTATATTTCAATAGGGTACTAACAAATTGTCAACTATTTAATATTATATCAATATATTTTAATTATACTTACATATTTAGAAATTAATTTAATGCATATTACAATATTTTAATTGATTATTTGTAATCATACAATTGTTTGATGATACGATTTATTCCGATTTAATATATAATTCTAGAGAACAATTTATTACATATTAATATTTTTTAACTAAATTATCGTAAACATACAATTATTTATTATTATATTGATGATTTTAAACTAATTACACAAATATAGTGACCCATTCATTATATATTAAATTATTTTAACTGATTATTTGAAATTATACAGTTATTCGATATTATTTCAATTTAATTAAATAACGATTTATTACAAATTAAAATATTTTAGAAGAATATAGATAATTTCATAACTATTTATTATTACATCAATTGATTTCAACGAAAAACATAAATATAGAGATAACTTCGATGCATATAAATATATTTTAATTCAATATCAATAATTACATAAATTTTTGATGATATGTCGATATATTTCAATAAAATACACCTTTTTAGAGATTAATTCATTGCATATCAATATATCTTAACTGAACACTATAAATATTAAATTTTTTTTATTATATTGATGAATTTAAGTTAATCAAATATATTTAGATATAAATAAATTTTTATATAACATGGATTGAATATAAAAGAACAATGAAATTATTTTTGGATAATTTTAAAGTTTTTAAATCTAAATAAATGCGGCTTAAGTTGAAAATATTGTTTCTTCAATATACACCTTATTCTATTAGATATAATAGTGTAGATTATCTTTTAAAAAATATATATATATAATAGAGTATTAAGATAGCCGTTGAACGATAATATTTTGAGTATTAAAGTCATTCGAGTTATTTCTAACTATGATTTGGGAGCATCGTGATCGTCACTAATGTGATGTGTGAATTACAATATTTTATGTGAATAATTTGATGGTCTCTTATGATAAGTGTTTTAAATAGCCACTTTATTTTATCTAATTTTTTTATGTGTAATTGTAAATTGAGAAAGTTATATTGTTATTTAATATTTTAGCTAGTTATTTATTATGATAAGGGCGTTGGCCATTTTGTAATATTGAAAATAAATTAAATTTTTTATGTTAAAAATTGTGTAAAATGTAATAAAAAATAGTTTAATATTTTTATAATAAAATAATTATTTTATTTTATTGCATAACTAAAATAATATGAGTGTTAAAAAGGCTCTAAATATATCGATGGAATGAAATTTAAAGGTATATTTATACAAAGATGGACATCAAATGAATTTAAATTCTTAAATTTTCATATATATATATATATATATATATATTATCTTTTATTTTTTTTGTCATTTGTATTTAGACCAGATTGTCGCATATAATTTTGAATTTGATTCTCGTGATAAGAAAAAGTATTATTATTATTATTATTTAAAAAAAATTATTATTATATTTTCGAATAACCAGAAATAGTATAACTATCATGCATTTTTTGGCCTTGTTTGATTCGAGTTATTTTTTTAAATATAAAAAAAAATATTTTATTTTTAAAATTTAATGAAAAAACTTTTTTTTTTACTATTAAAAAATATATAAAATATGAAATACTTTTAATTTTAATATTTGTATTTATATTAGATGTGAAATAAAATTAAATTTTATAGTTAAAATTTATGTTGACAAAAAATTCACCTTAAATTAAACGAGGTTAAAGGCAATTGGTAGATTTGACCCGCCCCACCGGCAAGTCAACCAATCATAGATAATATGGGCCCCACTAGAAGCTCATATTTCACCACAACTTCTTATGCGGGCCCCACGCACTGTCTCGCGAGAATTTCCCAACCCACTACTTACTTTTTGAGCAAATATCGTACAAATCCTTGACAATAAGTGATAATATCAAATAAATTTATTTAAAATTATCATCTAAATTCTTAAAATTAAAAAATAATATCAAATAGATTCATCTATTAAAAATATCTTTAAATATAAGTAAAAATATCATTTTATTTTATATATTTTCTCTCTCTCCCAAACTTAGAGTTGATTTAGTAATTTTAAAAATAAAAAATGATAAAAGCATAATTTTTAATCAAATGGCAACAAATATTTAATAGAAATAATTAAAAAGAGTTTACATAAAATGTTGAAATCAAAGTTAGGGACCAGTTAGAAAATTTAACAAATCTTAGGACTTAAATGATATTTTTTAAAAATTATATAACATAGATCTCATTTTGCTATTTATAGCACACAAATCTTAGCTTTTTTACACAACTCTAATAATTTATTAATAAATTGATCACTGAGTATGATATAAAATTTTAATTACTCAAAACATTTAAAAATTAGTTCTAATTTATTATATTATTTAATAAATTAAAATTTTAAATCATAATTGATTAATTACGAAAAATGCTTAGCATTTATTTACAAATATCTCGTTCAGGCCTCGTTTGGTTCGAGTTTTTTTTTTTAGACAAGAAAAAAAAATATTTTATTTTTTCAGTTTAATGAGAGAAAAATTTATTTTAATATTAGAAAATATGTAAAATATGAAATATTTTAAATTCTATTTTTCATTCTTATATTAGATGTGAAATAAAATTAATTTTTATAGTTAAAATTTGTGTTGGGCAAAAAATCAGACTCCAACTAAACGAGGCCTAAATAATGAGATTGTGTTGACTTGATTTTTTGGAGAAAAAATTAAAATTTGATCAAGATGTGCGACATATTTACTTTAAAATTGGTCGATTGAAGTCCACAAATTAAAGTAATATTATACATTCTCAATAAATAATTTTAAATATTAAAGTCAAGTAACTTTTTATTATGTGGTGCCATTAATATATAAAAATTTTAATTATATTCAAAATTTAAAATCTTTTATAAGAATTATAAAGTATTTTTCTCATGAACTTTAATACAAGAACTCTTTAACTTCAGTGAAGTTAGATTATGTCAAAAATATAGAGTATATTAAAATTTTCAAAATAACTCAAGAATCATATTTTGAAGGAATTCATCATACTTGAAATCACTTTACAGAAAAACATTGTTGTCTGATAATTCTACACGAAAATTTAATTCTATTTTTAATTGACTAAGGTTTAATTTCAATTTTTTTCTTCTCTAAAAAACATCCTCAATAAATACATGACACAATATATGGTTAACAGCATTTAAATTCCTTTTATAATTTGTGATTACGTGCAATTAAGTTTCGCTAATTTATAAATTAATCAAGTAAATCCTCTAATTTGAAGTAAAATATAAATAGGACTTTTTGGTGTTAATTAAAATACTTAATAATGGATATTTTCTCTAATTGATAGGCAAGTTAATTTATATTTTAACTTCATCTAAAATATTAATTTGACCTTTAAATTCATCAAATTAATTAATTAGTTAGAAAAAATATTCCTTAATTGAGTTTTTTTTATTAATATGAAAAGATTTATTTGCATATTATCTCAAACTAAAAAACTTATTTTATTAATTTAAAAATTAGATAAATTTTAATGTACATAAGTCTAAACTAGAAGAACCAAGGCACTATTAACCCTACAATATATTTATTATGACTACATAATTATACATCAATAAATCAAAGAGTAAATACTAATTGATTAGTCTCTCAAGTTTGATGTTTCTTGCAATTGGGTCTCTATTTTTTATAAATTAATTAAATTAATCTTCGCGATTGTATAAAATATATGCATTTGAGTGTACAATCATAACATAAAAAAATGTATATGAAAACAAATTAGAGCAACGTACATATAGTTATAGATTTTAAATATTAAGGACTCAATTGAAATAAGGTCAAAATAGAAGTACCCAGTAGAAATTCAAGATAATAATAATAATATTATTATTATAGGTATGTCTGTACGTATGTAGGTATGTATATTTTCTAGTATAATTTTCATGCGATGAAGGATAACTATACCTTCAACCTAGTTAATGAGAGACCTCTTCCAAGAGCTTATACCTCCTAGCCTTCCCTCGGAAGACCTGCCTCCCCCTGCCGGATCCCGGCGAGACCTCGTCTCTGCCAGCGGTGGCGGCCCCACCGCCGTGAATTTCAATCAACTTCTGCCTCTTGACAGGCTTATTGAGAGAAAAGGCCCCGCGGCTAACATTCAGACCTCGGCCACGGCCGGGAGAAGAAATATCTGAGCTGGATGATTGATCGCCGGAGATCGCCGGTGGTTCTTCCCTCAGGCACCAGTTACAAGCAAGATAGTCGAACTCGGCCTTTGGGTAGAGATCGCTGCAGTATCTGCATGTCAAAGAATTAATTACCTGTAATTAAGAATGGGATTATTCGATGAGATGAAATTAAAAATTTAAAAGTTAACTGATCGATCGTAAGCATATATATATACTTGTGCTGCGAGCGGAAAAGGCAGACTCTGCACCCGAAAAGCTCTGCCGAAAGCCCTTGATCGCCGCACATGCAGCAGACGGCCGGCGTCGACGATGGAGACGGCGAGGCTGCCGCCCGGGCGCCGCTAACTTTGCCTGACATGTTGAAGATCAGAAAGGAATTAGCAGAGAATTGGGGAAGGGGAGAGCAGATGAAGATCAGAAGGCGATCCTGCCACAAGAATACAAGATGACGAAGATTGAAGTCGAGATCTGCTCAACAGAGAAGACTTAATTTGTCGGTGAGTGGCCCACGGTGGTGGCGAGAAAGGGACTGAGGAGGAGCCGAAGAATTCTCCGGAGCAGGTGTCAGTATATGGCTCTCAATCCCATGTCTGAATCGATATTTAATTTGAATTAAATTTAAATCAAGTTTATTAACTCAGATAATATAATTGAATCAAATAAATTTTTTATTTTTTAAACATAAACTTAATATTTCTTTTTAAAAAAATTAATTTTTTGAAAGACTTAAATTGTCTGATTAAAGTTATAGCTAGCTCAAAATTAAATTAATTTGATATCAGTTTGATTCAAATTTAAATTGTGTTTAACTTAATTTGAATACTGATCATTCTCGCCACTACTTCACAAGAATATGACTAATAATGTCATTAATTTTTATATGCATGATATCCTAAATATTACTGGTTATATATATAACTAAAATATTTTATTTATTATGTCATTAAAAAAGAAGTTTAAGTCTTATTTGTTCGGGATAAAAAAAAGTTTGAAGTCCTTCTAAAATTTTTTTGTTAATTTTTTATATTTATTTTACAACATATATAAATTTAAGGGCAATTACACCTATGTCTCTGAGTTTAACGCTTAATATCACGCAAGTTCACGTTTTTAAAATTATAATATCGAGGTCCTTGAGTTTAACGCTTAATATCACGCGTGCACAGGATCGGGAGGAGAGAGAGACAAGGGGTAAAATGATAATTTTAAAAAATATTAATAATAAAAAAATAGAAAAAAGACCCATTTGATAATTTATTAAAACTCAGGGACCCGATGTTATAATTTTAAAAATATGGACCTGCATGATATTAAGTGTTAAACTCAGGAACCTGAATGTAATTTGCCCTAAATTTAAATATTTAATTTTAATTATAATAAAAAATTAATTTTATTTTATATTCTATGTATATTTAAAATATTTTTACAGCATACACATCACTTAAAACTTTTAGTTGTTTCATATCATTCAAATCTATTTATTTACATATTAAAGAATTCAAATTTATATGAAATTTAGAAAATATTTTTGTGATACGTACTTAATCATAAATTTGAGGTTCTTATGTGAATAAAAAACTTTTGAGTGGCATGACTGTAAATATAGAGTATTTCAGTGACGTAGATGTTAAATATAAAACTCCTATGTAGCATGAAATAAATAAAGAATTATTGGACCAATTTGCGATAGAAATCCCGTGCAATGCCATGGAATAAAAACCGGAATCAGAAATTAGAACACCTAAATCTGCCTTGAGATATGTGTATTTACTAAAAGCACAACAATTAAAGCGGGTTTAAGGGCTGCGATTGAGCTGTACTACATGGACGCTTCAGTGGGTGATGTACGATGCGAGCTGAGATTCGCATTTTCTCCCCCCAACCGCCGAATTAAATTAAGCAGATCATTATTCATTAGCCGAAAGAAATAGGATCCAGCTTTTTTTTTGAACAAAAAATAATAAAAAAAAAATTAAGTTTAATTAAAAAAAAAAATTAATATTAAAAAATATATAAATATAAAATACTTTAAATTTTAATATTTATATTTGTATTAAAAATAAAATAAAATTAAATTTTATAATTAAAATTTGTGTTAGTAAAAACACTTTCCTCAAAGTTGTCCTGTGAGATTAGTCAAACACAAAAATATCTAAAAATTTGAAAGTAGGACTGAGATGAAATCAAATCGGCTATTTTTTTTATACTAAATTTAAAATTTTCAGAATTAATTTATTTAGTTTCAATTCTCACTTCACTTCAAATATTCAAAATTACAACTTATTCAAATAATTAATTTAATAATTATTAATTATTAAATTTATCAATCTCATTTTTTAGCACACTGAAGTAGTTTGTTTGAATATTAGGCAGCTTCATATTTGAGTTAGACCCCACAATTTTCAAGAAAATTTATTATTTTCAAGAGTAAATCTTAAAAAATCTAATAGTGAATTAATTGAATTTTATATTCTCTTTCAAATATATGCTATGTTAATATTCAAATTTTGTAAAAAAAAATAAAATGCGGGTAATTTTTGGTATATTTAGGCGAAACCTTATTTTATGATTTATTAAAAATAATTATATAATAAATATTTTATTCAAATTATTTTGCTTGGTTTCAAAAGGACTCGGTTCAGATTTAGTTTCAAAATTTGTGAAATCTATCTTAGTCAGTTCTTAGTCAGTTCAGTTCTAAATTTTATACCGAATCGATTCGAATCGTATCAAATTGATGATGATGATTGACATTTTGTTTTTTTTTTTGATCGTATGATCATTGACATTTGAGTTGATCATTGGCATAACTTGTAGACACGTGTAAGGTCGAGATGATCTGATGAAATTTTTAATAATATTCGTTTGGGAACGGTAGATTTTTGATAGAAATCCCTGCCAATACCTGCGCGCACCGTGCAGATCCACAAGAGAATGACTGAATTTTTGGACTTTTACACTGATCTTCCTAAAGTAAAAGCACATTACTTCTAAGTCCTAGAACTGAGAAGAATGATGATGATCTGTTGAATAATTGGACAGAGGACCACTAGAATTGAAACTATTACATCTAGTTCTAGCTAAATTTTTTAAAAAAAATACGTAAAAGGCCTGAAATATTCACAAAATTATCCTCAAGTCCCTAAAACGCATAAGAACACTAAGATCAGTTCTGCACATTTACATCTATGGACCTCAAAATATAAACACATCACATCCACATTCCAAAGTACATGAAAGTGGCCATTAAGCCAAGGTCCTTTTACTTTGCTGAACATTTGTACACCCAGTCTTGTCATAAATTGTAGCCAAATCCACTTAATTCAAATAACTTACTTTTGAGTCCAAGTCATAGACAAGATCAACATTAATAAAAGGGTTAACAGCAGCTAGACCTATATTAGGCTTTTGTACATACAAATTCCTCTAATTTTTAAATCAATAAAATAGATGCTCTAGCTTAAAATAATATACAAATAAATCCGTTAACATTAGAAAAAAACTCAATAAAAGATTTCATTTTTAACTAATAAATTAATTTAATTAATCTGAAAATAAAGTTAATTTTTTTAATAAAAATAAAATCAAAACTGACCAATTAATTAAAGACAATATTATATATTAAATATTTTAATTAATACAAAAAAAAACTATTTACACTCTACTTCAACTAAAAGACCCACATAATTAAAAGCTTTACACCAAAACAATAAAAAAAATCTACTCTAAAACAAAATTAATAAATATTTAGTTCAATATTATCTTAATATTATATTATTTAAATAATGTCTAAACATCATTATAAAATATAGTTGAATTATAACACTAAAATAACATTTAAATATTATAAAAAGCCATTGGTGTGTCAATTACAAACAACCACCCAGATTTTCATAGCATCCCATCTTTACCCAGTGCTCAAAATTCAAGTTACAATAGTACAAAAACTAATTGATTCACATTATACATAGCTATTCATAGAAACAACACACATGGCTTTCAAACCTAAAGGGATATTAAATCCAATAATGGTTTATTAAAGCTATTTATGCATGCTTGCTTAGGATTCAAATCTAATATTAAAAATTAATTTTATTTTACACATTAAAATAAAATAATAATTTTTTATTTCACATCAATCATAATATTTAATTACCCACAGCTTAAGGAGAAAAACGATCTATCACGTGATGTTTTAAGAGAAATAAATTACTGAAATAAAATGCAAATCCTAGCCAGCATCTAGACTAATAAAAAATGATGAAAAGAACATACAAATAAATCATCTCACATTAAAAAAAAAATTCTCAATTATATAAGTAGATAATGTGATCTCAAATATGAAGACAACTTTTTAGAAAAAATCGTAAAACTAATGATGAAAAACTTCGTAATTAAACATACTTGAACTAGAATAGTATTAAAATGAATGACCTCCTGAAAAGTGCTCAAGTCATGCAGTCCCGTAAAACCAAAGCAAACAATACATCTAAATATATTTTTTTCTATCTCAAAAACATTCTAAAAACATATTTCAATCAAACAAAACCAGAAAGTAGTTATCATTTTCTTCTAAAAAAAAAAAATCTCTAATGTGGTATACCACATGGGCCAAAAAGTATGCAACTCGCAATACAACTTTTGCAATCAAGGTGACAGCTCCATTTAATTCTAGCACATGCATTTCCCAATAGACGCAATAACATCTAAACATCCATCAAATTACAGTCCAACATAGAGCCAAGTTAGGCATAAGCTAGCAAAAAACTAAGCTCAAAACAGAAACGAAAAGATGACAAGGATTCATTTCAAACACCAAAGAACACCATTACATCATAACTGGAAGCAAGAAAGGAACATAGCAATCACAACGAGCTCACACAAATGATGACAGCACACAGAGAAACATAAAAACATAGAAATATTACCATGAAGTATTGCAAGGATCGCAAGCAGAAGGAAAAAGGGCCCACAATCCCCAATCTTATTTCCAAACATAAGGGGACGGGGAGAAAAGCATAGTGCAAGCAGCAACCATCATGAAAGCAGAACACTAATAGCAGCAATGGCAATAGGAAATGGGGTAGAGAAACTGATGCCACAAGGGACCCACCCTCACGCAGAAAAGAGGAAAGCTAAAAGGCCACAAAGCTCAAACAGATGAGTAGAAGAGTCTGATCTTCCTTCCACCACGCACGCTTATCAGTCAAAAGAGGCAAAGCAAGACCCCTGCCATTCATTCCTCATGCGAGAAGGCTCTCCCTTGACAACTCTCTTCATTGCACCATAATGCCCACCGCACCACTGCTTTATCATCATTCAATCGTGCACATGCAGTCTACAGTAATACTTTCAACTCCTATAACAGATCCAATACTACTACTACAATATAGCAATAGATAATAATGCGGATCTAGAGGCGGGTGGTAGTGGTGGTGGTGGTGGTGGTGGTGGTGTTTGTGGCACCCAGAGCTTCTTTTGCTTGAAGCTTGAGGCACTTGAGATATCGAATAGCTTCATCAAGCACAGCAGCAGCATCCTTACCCTCTCCCCCAGGAATGATCTTCCTCAACATCCTCACTGTCATTTGAATCCTCTCCCTCTTCTCCCTCTTGCTTTTTGATCCTGTTTTACCTTCCTCTTCGCCTATGCTGTTATCAACATAGTTTAGTACAGCATCACCACCATCAGGACTGCAACAGTGTGGAGAACAAGCGCTTGCAGAGCTTGCCGTGTCAACAAGGGATTCATCTGGATCAGAAAGGTCAAGTTTTCGACGCTTTGCAGGGATGTGTGAGCCAGCAATCTCTTCGTCTCCCTCCATAGCCAACGGCGAATGCCCTGTACTAGCTTCTTCTGCTTCATCAGCGTACTCAGATTCTGAGTAGAGGAGAGCATCAATCTCTTCCGTGTCTTCATGCATCACTTCCAGTTCTTCGCTGCCACCCCCATTAGATGGGTGACCATATGTTGCGTTGCTCGCAGGAAAATTTGGAGTCAAGACATGATATGGATTTGCCACTGAACTGAATATAAGGCTTGTTTGGTCACCAGACTGATCGAAAACAAGAAACTTCTTTGTAGAGCAATTTGTTGAAGGATGCAATGCCTGCGGATTACTGGAAGGAATGAAGACTGAATCAAACTGACAGGAGTTTCCTTGGGGCCCAAAAGCAGGGATTGGGCAAGTGAAATTTCCCACAAAGAAACCATAGGGGTTAGCATTGGCAGGATAAATCAGTGAATTTAACTTCTGTTGATGCCTAGAATCAGGCGGCCAGATAGCATAACCAGAGCTTAAGTTACTAAATTTCCACATCTATAGTGGTCAAACAAGGCTAAAGAAATCACCTGAAACACAATCACGCATAGGCAAAAAGCCTTATAAGTACAATGAAATGCTGTAGCAGACACAATTCTTTACCAAGTGTAGACCAAAGAAAATCCCACCAATTTAGATGAGTTCACCGAGCGTTAGCACAGATTCACACCAATGGACTTGACAAATTCCAGATTTATTCTAAAGAAGCCGAAACAGAAGCTAGCCTACGTGACGGGCTTCAAGAGATGACGGAAATACTCGGCCTGCGAAAAGAGAAGTGATCAACGAGATAAAAACTTCAATTAGCAGTAAGAAATCTAGAACGACGAAAGTGCGCTTAAGAAGTAAGAGCTAGATCAAACAAAAAATACATGATACACATTTAAGTACCTGGCAATCCTGCAATGGTTGAAAACATGCTATGATTCTAACTATAATGGTGGCACATCCAGCAATACCATTTTCGTGCTTCAATGCTCGAAATCTCGTCTGCGACGCTGCTTGGCACACCATTACTACTCTATTTTTCCTTCAAATCGAGCCGTCCTTGAGATAACCAGGGAGAAGAAATAGAACAACAAAACCGTCGGGAGTGAAATGATCAAATCTGACTGTTAAATAAAAGGGCAACGCAGAAGGAATCAGATAGACTCGAAGAAGCTAAACAGCAACTTCCTTTTAACTTGTTGCAGAGATGCTGCAGCTCGATTTGACGGAAAGAAACCTCGGAGAAAAAGATCGGAATCAGAGAGAACTGAGAAGAGATTTGAAGGGAGTTCAGCAAAGGAGTAAAGCAATTTATAGAATAACCCTGCAATACAGATTCAGAGAAACCACTTTCCGGTAGACGTCAACTGAAAGGCTCAGCCACCACATACTGCTTCTCTCAGGATTCCAGATAAGAACTCCGATCGAGACAATTCCTATTATGAGCAAAAAAAAACCTAATTTCATCAGAAATCACTAAAAGCCTGTATCAACCGAATACAAGCCCCAACAAATCAAAACACATAAACATCCTGAAGGACACTCTTACCAAATCAGAAGATATAAAATAGAAAAAAATAGCCTATTTCGGAAGGATCAGTGAAGGAAAATTTAGAAAAAGAACAGTTGATCTGAAGCCTTGGAATCCGAAGCTCTTAACGTATAATGAAAGATCAAGGGAGAATCAGGAGAAAACCCTAAAACAGGTAGCCTCAGAGAGATCTGGAGAGGAAGCAACCGACGTCGATAAGCCGATCTGATCTGATTTCACCGAATGCAGAGAGCCGGACAGAGGATCAAAACGCAACAGCCTTCAAGACGGAGAACAAGCGATCGGGAAAGGATTTTATTGGCCGTGGTGACGAAACAACCCCTACGTTTTGCAGAATATTACGGATAGTTTGACATCTTCGCAGAGTAATTTATCCGACAGATAATGTCCTCTTTTGGATATTAGTATTTAATGACTAAAGGCCAAATTAACCACTAACGTGTAGTTGGGGTTCCAACCATAGTTAAGTTTCTTTTTTTCTTTATTTAATATTCCATGAAAATTGAGATGTAATTAAGCCGGAATCTATTTGCTTCCTAAAATACCCTCCCACAATTCAAATAATTACAAGCATATGGCAGTCTTCCGTCGGATTCGGCTTCGAGCCATGGACGGTGAGGATCGAAGCTCGCCGAATCTCGATTCCAGTTGACTATAATTAAAAAATGCTCCATTTTTTAATTATAGTAAATATCTTCTCGCGTATGAGGCGATCTCTTGGGCTACTGAACCACATTAAACAATGGACAGCATTTCAAAATATTGGTTTATATATAAATATATGTATAATAATAATTTTTTATCATATTTTATAAAAATTATAATATAAAAATTCACTTTATATAATTCTTAAAATATCAAATAATTTTTTAAGAACATTTATTTCAATATTACATTAATATTACATTTATTTTAATAATATTAATAAATAATAATTTTATTTATATATATCAAGAAATCAATTGCCTGCAAAAAGTAAACATATAAATAAAATAAATATTACAAAAATAAGAATGTTAAGGTGGATGTGTGGATATACACGAAAGGATAGAATGAGAAATGAGTATATCCGAAAGAAAGTTGGTGTTGCACCAATTGAGGATAAACTTAGAGAAAGTCGGCTTAGATGGTTTGGACATCTAAATCGTAGGCCGATTGAAGCTCCAGTTAAAAAAATTGAGTTATTGAATTTTGCCCATGTTCAAAAAAGAAGAGGGAGACCAAAAAAGACATGACAAGAAACTATAATGAGTGATCTTAGTTACTTAAATTTAGATAAGAATTTGGTAACTGATAAGCGCAATGGAAATAAAGGATTCAAGTAGCCGACCCCACCTAGTAGGATTAAGGCTTGGTTGTTGTTGTTGTTATATCAAGAAATCAATTAATAATTTCCTCCATATACTATGAAATAATAATTAGATTACATTAAATCAAATACTCTATTAATGTTATACTTGTTTTTTTAGTATAATAACTAATTTTATTTTTACATTAGTACCCATATTTTTTTTTAATTTTAAGAGGAGTTTAGTTGAGTAATAATTTCATCATTTTTTTAAAAATAGTAGAACAATTATTTTCTTTAAAAAATATTATGGCAACACTAAAATAATAATAAGAATCATTTAATTCAATGTTATGTTAATATTATGATATAATATTTGGAGGAAATAATTGTTTTATTTGATAATACACGTAAATAATCTTATAAAAAATTATGAAATTATTATTCAAAAAATAATATCTAGATATCATGTCATGCATAACATAATATAATATCAAAATAATATTGAATAACATACCTTCCAAATGCCTCTTTAACAATATTTTAAAAGGTTTATATTAAATATCGAACGGATTATTTTCCTCCACAAACGTATCATTTAAGCCCTGTTTGGCGCGAGGACCAAAACAGGACCAAAATAGTACTAGTTTAAAAAATAACAATAATAATAATAAATAAATTATTTTAATTATTCTACACAAATTTTAATATAAAAAATAATATTTGACTTCACATACTCAATAATTTTTAATAAAAATATAAATTTTATTTCACATCTTAGATCAAAATACTCGATTTGAATATTTTAGTCTAGAATGTGAAATAAAGTTGATATTTTTATTTAAAATTATTGATATTTTTTAAATGGAGAATTTTTGCCCCTTCAATAACACATGTATATATATATATATAAACATATGCACTTCATCCATATATTTATAATAAATTAAAAAAAAAACAATTTTATGCATCTATTTAATAGCTTGTGAGTTGAAGCAGCATAATAATCTTGAATAAATACCATAATAAATTGATTTTAAGGGTGAGCTTTGTTTTACTTTTTTGTGATATTATTAAATTCCACCTAGGATTTTGATGTAGACCACTATATACGTATAGGTCCATAAAATTATAAATCTTAGCATGTTGGTCCTATCTCAGTGACAAATTGTTCAATTGGGTCTACCTTAACACATTTTGTCAAAAATTATCGTTAAAATTAACTTCTTTTTAAAAAAAAAATAATTATTTTTTGTGCTTGTATAATGACTATTGTGTCATCATCTTCTTCACTTCCTCCAACTTGACCTTAATTCATCTCTTAAACATGGCAATGGCACCCACCTCTTTTTCCATTAGTTCTAACTTCTAATCCACAACAACAGTCTCCAACGACCTGCGCACCTTCTCTTCCCCTTGCATCACCTATGTCTCTCTCAGCTGGCAAGGCTTAGGGACGTGCTTTGCATCTTCGAATCGAATTATGTAAAATGAGCTCACAAATGAAGCCGCTACGGCTGTGCTTCGCATCATCAAATTAGATAAATCTAAGCATTGCCGCAAGCTCAGCTCTGGTGATGAATACGTTGCAGCCGGTGGTGTTTGACCTACGTATCAACAAAATCAGTAGGGCTCTGACGAGCAAAATTCATAAATAAAAAAAAATTTAGAGAATATTTTTAAAATTTTGTGGACCTGTATCAACACAAGGATCTACCTCAGAGGCCCAAGGGTAATTTATCTTTTATGTTATTTTAAAAATTTAATTATTTTGTAGTTGATGATATATTAAATGAAATCATAAAAAATTATGATATTATTGCTAATTTGATTTATAGATAATCACTAAAAATTATGTTATATTTATATGTAATCCTATACTGAAGGCATAATAAAAAAATCAAATTATAATATAATCACATCGTGTCAATAACTATTTAGAAATAGTAACATAAAAATCTGAATAATATTAATAATATATAAATAATGTGAATACAAGTTATACAACATACCCATAAAAAAATAAAACATTGTCTGAAGAGAATCTCGAAATTCAAACATTACTGCCAAACCCATGTGTAAAATAAATAAAATAATATATTATATTTATTAATGCTTATCCTTATGTTATTATATATATATATATATAATTTTATCTAAATCCTAAAGTAAACTCATGACTTTACAATGTCTGAAAAAAATAAAAAATTATTATTTAAATCTTTTTTTAAATTTTTTATATTAAATTTTATTAAATATCATCATTAAATTATTATTTAAATAATTTAGATATATATTTAAATATTTAAATTATTTCTAAAAGTTTAAATATGAAGAAAAATAATAATTTAAATATTTAAATATTTTATAATACTTAAATATATATGTATTTTTAATTCTTTTAAAATAATAAGTTAAAGATCAATTTTATAAAATCCATTACAAAGAATCTACATACAAAGAATCTACATAATAAGTTAATGATACAATTTTTTTTATAAATCTGTGTGAAATTTGAGTTTCATGCTTGAGGAATATGAATGAAGTTAGGAATAATTACTTACATGTTATTCCATTTCACTTTATTTATGCGTTACTTATTCATTCTTAGTTAATTATGTTATGCACACTCCAAACATTATAAAATCTTACATACATATACTTTCATTTATTTTCATTATAATGAGCAATTATAATTTTTCAATAACCTAACTATAGTTAGATTACAAAAAATCTGAACCGTTTATTACATTATTTTAAGGATATTTAAATATATTTTGAGTGAAAATCTTAAAACTTTGATGTTTAGGTTGTGGTAAGGGAAGAAAACATCGACGATGTGAATTGATTTTAGGACAGATCAGTGCTTAAGTGTGACATCGAGGAAAAAAAATATACTATTAAGGGTAAAAATGTAATTTTAATGATTTACTAACGAAATATTTTTTTTCAAATAGATTTTGACTAAATTTTAACTTAAGTGTGTGTATGTATGATTTTATAATATTTTGAGTGTGCATAGCGTAATTAACTAAGAAATGAATAGATAACGCATAAATAAAATAAAATGTTGTGGCATGCAGGTAATTATCCCATGAAATTATCCAATATATATATATATATAATTGCAATAGTAGCAGCAAAATTTGACTTAATGGCCTCGTTTGGTTTGAGGCAATTTTTTTGACCAACACAAATTTTAATTATAAAAATTAACTTTATTTCACATTTAATATAAATACGAATATTATAATTAAAAATATTTTATATTTTACATATTTTTTAATAGTAAAATAAATTTCTCTTCCATTAAACTTAAAAAAAATATATTTTTTTATGTTCAAATAAAAGCTAACACTAAATGAGACTAATACGGGAAAATTAAGTTAAATTAACTTTAAATATTATGTATAATTTGTTCACTTATCTAGATTTTTGAATATAATCATAATTAAGCTCTTTTTAAAAATTGTGAATCAAGTTAAAATTAATTTAATTAATTTTAATTAAGTATATCATATTAAATATATAATTAAATATTAAAAATTAACCATATTTCATATCATATACAAAATTAAAAATTTAAAAATTAATTTTATTTTATATTTTACATTCACATTAAAATAATAACTAATTATTTGTATCATATTTCTCATATATTCTTATATAATAATTAATTTTATTTTAATTATTATTTAAACATTTTAATAAAAAAATATATTTCACAAAATTTAACTTTAATTTTATTAAAATTAATTTTTGCAAATAATAAGAGGACGCCGAGATTAAAGGAATGCCAATGAGAACGGATAATAAAAGATCGTGGAAATGTAAAATGGTATCGATTTTTTTAAGTTTCCCTTATAAATATTTGTTTTAAGAATCACAATGAGATTACCATTTTTTAATTAGAAGGAACAAAGTTATTCACACCAATACAATAATATTATAATTTAGAATAAATATTCCATCATTATTGGTTGATTATCAAATATTAATTTTTCTCACATTTTG
Source organism: Apostasia ramifera (assembly GCA_019297695.1). Taxonomy (NCBI): domain Eukaryota; kingdom Viridiplantae; phylum Streptophyta; class Magnoliopsida; order Asparagales; family Orchidaceae; genus Apostasia; species Apostasia ramifera. The sequence goes on along the minus strand of JAEMOT010003317.1, from coordinate 76,827 downwards.
CTCACATTTTGCTCACATTTTACAAACAATAATATTGATTGATTATCAATTTTGCTCACATTTTACATGATTAAAATTAGATTTAATTTCACAAAATATAAAAATAATTCACTCAAAATAAAATTAATTTAACTTGTAATTAATTTGATATTTATTTAAATTATATATAAATATTATAGATAGTTTTAAAAAATCTTAATTATAATTCTTGAAATTATAAAATCGGTACAGTTTTAGTTCCCTTTCAAAATGTTTAGAAAATGAAAAATTTGATTAGTTTTTATATAGTTTAAATTGTTTATATATTTCAAAAACCAATTATACTCATCTATCTATCTTTATCATTATTTCAAATATTAACAAAAATACAAATTTAAATTTATCTCATCTCTTTAAAACATATTAATATTTATATATCAAAAATTCTAAAAAGTTAAAAAGGTAATTATTGAAAATAATTATGCAGTATAATGATAAAAAATTAATAATTATAATTTAATTAGGACCAAATAATAGTGATTTTATAATTTTAGGGACTCAAATTAAAATTTTTAAAAAATTTGAGACTAATTTATATTACCTTTTTGATTATAGGAGCTCGGATGCAATTTATGCTAAAATATAATATCTAATATAAAATAGTGGTATAATGAATATTTGAAACATAAAATTAAAATTAACTTTAAAAATAAGTTATGATTTAATTCAAAGGTGGCTCTAAAGCAGAATAATTTTACACGACTAAATGCAAATTTGACTCGAACTCAAAAATTCAAATTAATTCCATTTTTGATATGCTTTAGATTTTCTTATAAAATCACAAATTATGGACATTTTGGGGAGCACAACCTCCAAACTGTTCTTCGGCTGATTCCTTAGTAAGTGAAAATATTTTTGTAATATTCTGTGATCTCATTACAGAGGTATTATTTATTTTAACTTTAAAGAACTGTGTGACTTGAGCACATCCCAGGAAGTCATCCATCCTAGTATTTCTTCAGTCTAAGCATACTTAACTATAGAGTTTTCCATCATTAGTCTCTTAATTTTACCCCAAAAGGTATCTCTATCATTTGAAATCACATTATCTATTTATACAGCTCAGAATTTTCATTTTTTTTAATAAAAAATAATTTATTTTTGTGTCCTTCTCACTACTATTTATCAGCCTAAAAGCTTGTAAGGAGCTGCACTTTATTTTTGTAATTTTTTTTCTCTTAAAATATTATTCAATGATCATTTTTCACTTTTTTCGACCATGGGCGTTACAATTTTTCAAATCTTATTTCATTAAACTACCTCTACTTTGCTGACTTCCTAAATAAACAAAAAATAATTCATCTTTCAAAAAATAAAATCTTTCAAAAAAATTAAAAAAATAATAATAATGAAGCTTATAGCATATATATAATGCAATCTAATATCTGCACCAATAATATTTTAGTACTCTTAGGTCTTGTTTAGTTGGAGGTCGTTGGAGGCCACTTGACCATGGCCTCCAACATGCCCACTCAAATGTTCATTCATTTATATGGCAAATGCTAACTTTGATACAACTACAATAGTGATCGGTGTTATACTACTTAATAATGAAATAGATAATTAAGAAGGTAGAACTTTACATTTACCTTTGTCCACAGATGGCGGGTTTCTTGCAGCTCAGGATTTAAAGAAACATACACTAGAAGTAAAAGTAACTAAAAGAACAGCAGCATAAGAGGCATTAAAGCTAGCTAGCTGTTGAACTTTCATAGTATAAGGCGTATAGTTAGAAGGCGATTTCTTCTCCATTATCATTAATTATAGACCTCCTTAATGCATTCCGGGAAAGAGATACACACGATGTTTGTCAATCTTTTGTGAAAGCCTTGTAATCCTTTTAAAATTATAAGATTATAAATGCGTACAAATTTGCCAATAACGCACCTGACTATATTACTTTTTTAGCTTCTTTTGAGAATGTCATCTGGGATGAAAGCATGATTTTCTTGATTGAATTTTGTAAAATAGGCCAAGGCCAAATTTTTAAAAAAAAGGGCCACTAATATGTGGTCTATAAGAGATTGAGATTAGTGAATCATCACTTGTATGTGAAGTGAGCGTTTAATTATGCCAATTTTTTTTTTTGAATTATGCTAAAACATATTACATCTCGTATACCTTGTATGTTTGTGCACTTTTTTTATTTTGTTTCACCTACTCTTAATGATACTGTATTTTATTATTATTATTATTATTATTATTATTATTATTGTAATGTCTATCCACTCTAGTCACTCTTCGTATCATATTAAAATTGAAATTAGGTTTAATTTTATTTCATTCCGTTAAAATCATATTTTTTATCTCAAAAAATTTCATAATTTTTTTATGTTGATATTAAATATTACTATATTAATATTTAGATAATAGCTTTAATATAAAAGTAATTTAGTACAATAAGTAATTTAACTTAATAACTCAATCGCATCATCAAAATAAATTAACAAAAAAGTAGAAAGAATTCAGAAGCAACTACACACATCATTACATCAATATCACAGATAATAATCAAAATTACATAATAAAAATTTCATCTGTTTGTCAAAAGTAATAAATATTTTTTCAAGTTTTCAAACGGTCTCCATTATAAGAATTCATCCTAGTTACTATACCTGAAAAAAAATACACTATAAAAACTCATAAATATACATGTACACTATCACTTCAATAAATTTAAAATTAATTCTAAAATTATATTTATATGTAGCTTATTTAATAATCGGTTAATTCGGTCGATTTAGTTTTTAAGTATATGAAGCTGAACCGAAACAAATTAATCAAAACACTCAAAATCTCAAACTATCACTAAACCGTTATATTCTAAATCAAATCAAACAGCTAAATTTAAATAGTTCAGATCGATTTTTTGATTTAAACTATAATTTGTACACCCCGGTTGTAATGCAACTGTTCTCTTTTTATGGAAAATGAAAATTCCTTTACAATTAATGAGGTCGTTAAAAGAACGGGTAATTGAAGGCCTGTTTTTTTTTTTTTAATGAAAGGGAGGCCGAGTTGGGTCGTGTCACGTGCGGAGTTAACTTTAATTTAATGAATAAACTCGACAGATTAAATTTTATTAGTATTTTATTACAAAATTAATAATTTTTAGTTAATTTTAAATTGATTAAATTACAACTTTATGTAACCAACTTTATCCTGAATCCTGATGTAAACTAATTTTTTCCATCATGATTTTTCTTAATCATGGAAGGAGTTAGGCCAACTTTCGCTTTAGTCCAGCACACGTGCCGCCCAGCGCATGCAGGGCTGTCGGACGTGTCGACTCCTGATTGGCCGATCACCTATACGGACAAAGCTCCGTGATGTGACGTTTAATTCGGCGGGTTTATAATTTTCAAAGGTGTGGATTTAAGTGGTTCTCATGAACCGCACGCCTAAGGCTTATAACGAGTTAAGTTCGACCGACTTTAATTTAATTTTAGTTCAAAATTTTTAAATTTAATTTAAGTTCAAAATTTTTAAATTTAATTTAAGTTCAAAATTTTTAAATTTAATTTAAATTCAAGTCTACTAAAATTTATTTTATTTCAAAAATATAAAAAATTTTATCCTGAACAATATAGTGACATATATCCTATATTAAAAATTATATATAAATATAAAAATATTAATTCTTCTTATATGAAAAAAGCCAGAAAGAAGGAATGTCTACGAAAGATTATGACATTATTACTAAAAAATTTACAAACTCGAATTCTCGATAATATATATGAAGATCCAGCTTTACTAAATTTAATTTAAATTCAGGTCTACTAAAATTTATTTTACTTAAAATAAATTTTAAACTAAATTTAACTTATTTATTATTTAAAAATTCATTTTAAATATAATAATATATATTAGATTAGAATTTTTAGTTAAATAATTCTTACATAAATATTTTCAATTTATATCTTATATAATAAATATATATAATCTTAATATATATTTAATTTTTAGTTAAATAATTCTTACATAAATATTTTCAATTTATATCTTATATATAATAAATATATATATAATCTTAATATATATTTAAAAATTATATATATATAATTATACAGCCATCTAAATGACTATAAGTTGAATTAATTTTATTTTGAATAAATTAATTTTGATCCATAAAAAAATTGAATCGACTTTAATTTGAATCTGAGTAAACGCGAATGAATTTTGAGCATATTTTAAGTTTTAGGTATTTTGCTCAACTTTTTGTGTTCCATTAATTAGCAATTATTTACATGAGAATTTCAAAATAATTAAAATAAATACAAAGCTGAATTACACACAGGTTCATGAGATTTTAAGAACTTTACATACTGGTTCATATATTTTAAATTATAGCGTTTAGGTTACTGTGTTTTAAAAATTTTACACGTTAGTTTACAAATTTTGAATCAAAGTACATAGGATTTGGCAAACTATTGTTATTTCGTCTCTTTGCATATTAATATCTGCACGCCAAATTCAAATAAAATGTCGTATTGTAGGTAACAAAAGAAGTTATCTAAAAACTGTGAGTTAAAATCTATGAACCATCATCTAAAAATTTTAGAAAGTAAAAGACCTACATGATATTTTAATAAAAACAAGAACTATGGAATATGATAAAAAACAGACGAACCAATATGCAAACACTTTAATTCTTTAGGATCTATATGTAATTTATAGCCTTTTATATTTACATTTATTTGAAATAGTGCACGTGAATAAATAATCATGCTATAATTGACCAAAAAGTCAAAGAACTCATTAATTATCCATATATATAAATTCATTAAGTAGCTAGACCTGAATTAACATATATTTATTAATATTTATTAAGGATAGTAACTTGAAACTAACTTTAATTAATAAGTTTTTATCATTTACATAATTCTAAATGCTAATGGAATTTGTAACTTTTTTATCATTTAATCTCAATTGGCCTTTAAATTTATTAGAAAATTTTTATTTAAAAATATTTATAATTATTACTAATAATATCGATTGTAGCTGCAATTATTTCTATTGAAAAGACATAAACTGTAACAAAATATTTAAAAAAATAATAATTAAATCGAGGATTTTTTGATGTTGAAGGAATCAAACGTGTTATAGACGAATAAATGAAATTGCTTTTATATTCTAATATTATACAAATGTGATTATTTTATTGAATAATAAATGATATATTAATTAATAAAATGCCTTCCCATTGACTAATGTAGTAAGGGGATGGGCCCCAATTACTACTTTAGCAAAGCAATGAAGCCATTGGGATTGTGGATTCTCCAACATTTGCACCATGCTTGAAAAGCCAACTAGCCCTATTGCATGCCTTGCCCTCATCTTTTTGTTTTTTTGTTTTAAAAAAAATAATAATAATTGTGAAAAACACATAGGGTCTGTTTGTTTGTCAGATTTAAATTTAATAAGGTTAAAATTAAACTTGAATAAAGATATTTTTTATTAAAAATTATGAATGATATGAAATAAAGTTAATTATTATATTGAGATATGTGAGGGATGTGATATAAAGTTAATTATTATGTTAGAATATGTGAGGGATGTGATATAAGTTAGTTATTATTTTAGTAATATGTGTAGGATGTGAAATAAAGTTAATTTTTAATATTAAATTTTATATATGATGTAATATGCCTATTTAAAATAAAACCAAGTTAATTTTAAAAATAAGTACAAAAATAAAAAATAAAAGGAGATTTGCATGAGATGACTTCTTGATGTGTGCTCTTCAAATTTTTAAGGATCTAAAAATATGCAAATATTATTCTTTTGAAAATCTCAATGCAATTATATATTTCTATATAAAAAATCAATTATATTTGGTAACTATTCAATTTTATATGACTTGTCCTTAAATAAATGAATGTTTCACACTCCCTTAGTACTCCTTTTCAATCAACTAATATCGCATTAGTTGTGATTATTAATAAATATTATGAAATAAATATTAACTACTTCATCATACGTTATAACTGAAAGGTTTATTAGAGATAGAAGTGAAAGTTTGATTTGAATATTGATAATCGTCTGATGTTCAGATTGATACTTAACTCAGATAAATATTAAGTTCGAATCGAGTTTATTAAGTTGAGCTATGAGAAATGAACGATCTACTTGGCTCCGAGTTTATTTTTTTAAATATATCAAAAATATTTAATTATTTATTACAATTATTTATTATTTATTCATGAGTATGAATTAATTGTGGTTAAGATATATATATACCAAAAATATTTAATTATTTATTATAATTATTTATTATTTATTCATGAGTATGAATTAATTGTGGTTAAGATATAT
>JAEMOT010003317.1:20856-66441 GCA_019297695.1 Apostasia ramifera | reverse complement strand
TAAAATAATATTTTTTAAATTTGAATTTGTGTAGAATAATTTAAAAAATTTATTTATTATTATTATTGTTGTTTTTAAAATTAGTACCATTTTGGTCCTGTTTTGGTCCTCGCGCCAAACAGGGCCTTAATCAAAAATTTTTATTTTAAATAAAATATAGAAAGAATTTTAATTTTTTTTATAATTAAAATAATTTTAAATTATTATAATATTATTATAATTTTTTTTTTGACCCTCTAGTAACTAGTTTGAGATCTTGACTCCGCCACTAGTATAAATAACATATATATATATATATATATCAAATATGTCTATATAATATTTTATAATTTTTTTTAATTATTTCATCATTCTGATTCGTCCTCGATTTGATCCCAATTCGATCATTAAATCTTGAATCTTTCGGTCTATACTTAAATATATTAACCATATATAATTAAAAAAGAAAAGCACAAACTTTAACGGTGTCTATTTTAACGTCGGTAACTCCGTTAAGTTTTTATGTCAAAAAAAAAAAGTCCGTTATGTTTGTTTGCTAACGGTGTCTATTTTAACGGGAGTGAGATTTATATGCGTAACATGCATTGGGCCCATTCCCGAGCGCAAAATCTCAAGCTCCGACCCGCCAAATCTCCGGTGAAAATTCCAATTCACGCCGTTCGAGCTCAACCACGTAGGGTCGTCAATGAGCCTGATCAGATCAGATTCATCCCAATTCAAATTCAAACTACTTAAATATTTAAATCGAATAAAAAAATAAATCAGATTAGAATTGATTTAGATTTGATTCATGACACATAACAGATTAAATTTTTGAATCAAATTCGAATTGATCTGAAATTCTCTCCTAATTTTTAATTAATCACTTGAGCGAATGAAAAGCACAACTACTATGATTAGTTTTAATATATATAATACAATTAAAGTAAATATAATTTAAGTTCATGATTTCAAAAAAAATTTAATTATGTTCATATGTTTGATATTAATATTTAAATTAAGTTCTTATATTAAAAATAAAAATAATAAAACACAACCCACATTTATTATTATTTTTAATTCTCACTATCTACATTTCCTAGCTGTGATCAAGTATGACAACTAACGTCATATGCACGAGCAGTCATTTGCTTGTTACAGCGTCCATGAATGTCTCCTGCACGCTGCAGCGTCCTACGCAACTATAAGTGGAGACAGTCTTGCATGCTTCTGTCATGTGAGAAGAAATAGTATTTTAGTTATTTTATAATAAATATTATTTAAAATATTTTTAGAATGAAATAAAATAATTAATTTATTTAAAAATATTTAACTGAAATATTATTGTTAATATTAATGACTTTATTAAAGAAATTTTTGAGATAGAAAATCTATAAGAAATTATATCCTAATCTCAAGGATTTAATGTATAATTAAAATAAAGTTATATAAATATAAATATTAAAAAAATTGTTAAGGCGGACAACATTAAAATAGTATGAATTATATTTGAAAAAGATGCAAAGAAATTTATAATGAATATTTAATTTTTAAGAAAAGTTTTAATTTCTAAGGGAGATGTGAGAAATTGTGATGTTCTAACGTAAATAAACAAAATTTCTCAAATCCTTTGACCTTCATATTAATATTTATTTTATAATATTTATATTTTTTAATTAAATATATATATATATATATATATTAAAATTTGTACATATTAATTTTATATTTATATTATGCAAACTAATCCTAGCTCAAACTTGAAATGACATTTGAGCTCCTATTATAGTTTTTTTTTTACTCAAAATTCAAGTGAGTTTAGACTAAACTTTAAACTATTTGGTTTATGTCCAAATTGGATATGATTATTTTTTTAATTTTTTTATTAAAAAATATAATTTTTTTTAAGATATATATATAATGAGAAATAGAGTTAATTGATTGTGAAAAAAATAAAAAAAATTAATTGATGTAATAAAAATGTATAAACTATTTGGTTTGAAGACTGAATATTAATAAAAAATTCAATCAAAATTTAAATTAAATTATGACTGGCTCAATCTAAGTGAGCTTATTAATAAGCTATTCTTATAATTTTATATTTTTATCGATTCAATTTGTAAGTTAATCAAATCATTTAAAAAAATAATTTTTTTATTTATAAATATATATGTACTCTGTTACATTGCATTTATTTCTTCGTAATAATCTAATAAATAATTATATTAGAATTTTTTATGATTTTTATTGAAATAATATTGATTGTAAATTATTTTTATATTTCTAACTATTAGATCAAAATAGACAATATAAATTAAGTTACTTGAGTAAATAAATATATTTATACCTAAAATTTTAATTAATAGATTGAAAATTAATGAAATGTTAGATTGATTCGAGCTTAAATCAAACTTGAACTTATATAAAAGAAATAAGCTAAGCTCAAAGTGATATTGGATTGAATCAGCTTGAAATCAAATCATTAACATCTCCATGGAGAAACAAATAGATTTGCCCTAAACAATCACTAAATGAAGAAAATTATTGTATCTAATGGGTGAAACGTGTCATTTATTTGCCCACCAATGACGCCGTGCCACGCAAATAAGCAGACTAGGCCCTGCTAACACAAAGCGTAATAGTATTAAGATCAGATAAATAGTCATGCCTACTGAATAGTTTGGTATACTATTAGAAAAATAGGTGTCTAATTAATCGTTTGTCTAAAAAAATAAGAATAATTTATTAAAAAAAAGTAAATATAGATTGAGATTAGGTATCACATCAACATATATTCTTTCCAATTAATACCTATTTAATCTCAAGTTATACTGATTTTTTTGAACCAATACCTACTTTGCCCCTCTAGAATGGACTATCCAATTAGGCTAATTTTCTATAAGACCTTTCAATCTCTAGTGACTAAATGGTCTGTTGTAGAGATCGAATGGTTTAATGATGTTCATAACGTTCTCTGTGCAACGAATTTCTCTTACCTCTTGTAACATGGCATGATTGATAAGCAAATCGCTGATATGGTTCGCTCGTCGCACAATACAGGAGACTTACATGCGCCGCGCTATCCGGTGATTCTCACAAGCGCCAAGCAAGATCGGACGCCGACCGCAAACGGTGGAGATTGTGACAAGTGCCAACCACGCGGAAGCTGTGCATGCGTGGCTCCGTGTCCCCTATTCATAGCAAAACACCGGCGGTCATGCGATGCCATCCGCTTCCTTTCTCGGGGTCCAGCAGGCCCAGCACCATACGGCTAAGGGTATGCATGTTCAATACAGAATAGCAAACAGTGAACGTTGTTCCACTATTCTTCTGCCACGTGTCCTGGAAAATTAATGCGCCAGAAACACGGTACATACGACTTAGTGAATATTTTAGTTACGAGGCATTTACAAACATGCTTCATAATTTATCATTAATTACATATTAATTTTTTAATTTTTTAATTTTTAAATTTAACATTTAAATCATCTAAAAATAACATATTTAAATTTTTTTCAAGATTTTTAATTTTTTTTATTAATTATAATTATTTAGATGTTATTACCAGTAATATATATATTCAAAATATTATAAATATATTTACGAATACATATATGCCACTAGTTTTTTATTTTAAAAAATTTGAAGAGTAAAATTATAAAATAAAAGAATAAAAAATTTAATAAATAATTAGAAAAAAATCAAGAATTATGTACGTAAATTCTTTTAAGTTATTTAAATTAAATAAATTGCTTAAAAATCTCTGAGGTCTCATAAATGTTACACCTAGGTTAATAATCATTGAACTTTTACATTTTGCCTCTCAGGTATCTCTTATCAATTCATCCATTTTTGTGTCAAATTGAGGCTGAAATTACTATTTTACTCCCTCATATTTTCTAAAAATAATATCATTAAAATTTTAAAAGTTTTGTATTTTAAAATTAAATTTATTAGGAAAACAGTCACTTTTGTGGTGTTCTCTTAGTGAGTAAGAATTTGCCTAAATACTATAGGATCGCAAATTCGAATTATTTACTGTAATTTTTAAGTGTTTTGAAAAAAATTATAATGTTGCATCTAGTATTTAAATTTAAATTTAAAAAAGTCCTTTTTAGTATTCAGATTTTTGCCTTCATATTATTAAAAATTTTGAATAGTAAATAATGTATAATAGATTAAAAATAATTTTAATCTCAAGTCAAAAGAAAGAAATTTGAGTGTAATAATGACTAATGACAAGGATCTGTGAACAATTTACTCTTTTAAATAATTGGTGGAGGTCTAGAATTTTAATTTTTGGTAAGAGATGCAATTTCTTCATTTGCATTTTTGTGCATAGAATAATTTCCGAATTATTTCAACTAAATTTTATAATATATATATTTGCGAGTTCCACGAGAACTACGGGCACAAACTTCACTGGTTGATAAAGGGTTATCAACTCATGAAATTTAAATAATTTTAAATCATCATATCTCTTAGTTGTAGATAGAATTGAGATTGCCTTCAAGAACAAATAATTTACACAATTCATTCGTGATTACAGTCGAGTTCTTCTACTTTTTAGTGGTTTGCATGCTCCCACGTATTGTGTTTAACCATGGGTTTTGAACTCGATTCCATGTTTGATAATAAATTTAAGTTCAACATTTATTAAAGTTAGATTCAAAAACATATTATAAGGAAAAACAATTAAACATAAAGTGACCTTAATAAAAACTGTGCCAAATTAGTACTCCTTAGCTGTAATTTTGCTGCAATCTGATTCAGTGTGTAGCATGGATTGGCTGAATAGCAGATCATCAAAGACCCCACAAGTCAAAAATGAACAAAAGATTTCTTTCCACAAGCTACAAGGTCCTCACCATCTTCAACAGTCCCACACTTTCGTCGAACTTCTATTCTACACGAGTCTTCTTCTTCATTAAATGGTCACCACAATTATGTATCCGTCGACTACCCTCAATGCACGAGTCAAAATCAATTTGTAGGACCCTTTGTCGAGTAGATTTGGGCCGTCTGGCAATTATGTTCTACAGATACTCAAGTTTTACTCAAATCTAAAGAATATATACAACTCTATGTACCTATGAATCTCACTTTCTAAATTCTGAGTTTGAGCATAAGTTTTGATTCTTTCACTAAATGAGTCTGATTCAAATCATATATAATCACGCTAGATTAATTTGCTTATATATGAGCTTATATTTTATGATTGACGAGTTGGCCTAAACAAATTTTGACTGAGTCTAGCACGAATCATTGATTTTTACTTGTTTATGAATTAGATTGGATTTGAGTTAAGTAGCTAGGACAAGTCAGACATGAGTCAAACTCGACAAGCTAACGTATTTTACTTCTGCAGTAAGGGTTTTCCAAGGCAAGTTAGGGTTGTAAATTTTGGTTGAAACCCTCGAATTCAGCTCAATACCTATAAATCTATAATTTTAATATATGTTGGAAAGAAATTATATTATTTATTTATATATAAAATATTAAGTTACAGTAAAATTATTATAAAATTACTATACAAAACAATTTTAACATTTAATATTTATTTTCATTCAGCACAAATGGCCAACCATTTAGCTCAGTAAAACATGACCTCAATGCAAGCTAAAACAGTTTTCACTCGAGCAAAATTTTACTCGAATTTTAAAAATTAAAGGTCAAAATGAGTTTATCTTGCTCGAACTTTGAGCAATTTACAGCCCTAAGCAAGGTTACTGGGTAGATTTCTATATGGCAATGTTTGGGTAGATTTCTATTTTAATTAAGTATTTTTTTTTTTTTTTTACTTATTTTTGGAATACTATATAAATTTTGATTGATTATTTGTTACAATCAGGATAAAGAATATTATTATTATTATTTATTATTATAGAAAAGAAAAAAAATATTAATTAATATACACTAAATTTTGACTGCCAGCACTAAAGCATTGAATATTTTTCATTCTATCGTTTAATTTTATTGGAGATTTGCCTCATTATTTATAGTTATTAATTAAGCAAAGACAATCAATTTCTATAACTATTTCTTAATATATATTTTTATTTATTTTTTCTATTATATTCGTAATAACAGAATCAGATACACATTCCTATTTTAAAATAAGCTTCCTCGTCGAATTGTAAAATTTAAAATTACGTTCCTCGTCATTACAATTTTTCTATTTAATTAACATTTCATACATTACTTAGATTTTGATTGGAGAAATTATTACGTTCGAATGGAGCATATATAATATCCAGGAATTTAAACTTTTGAATTCATTATACGCCTAGTTAGAATTTGAAATTTGGTAAATTTTATTTTGATTGTGATGCTATTGAGTATTATGGATGCCCAACTATCGGGCACTAGGATAGATCTGTAAAGCAAACTTAATCGGTGACCTATCGTGAACGATGGACATAACATCGTGCATGCTGATAAGTTACGGGTAATGAACACAACCTCGAGCACGAGGTTAGGATGTGCAACTGCCACGTGTACAGCTGTGGTTCAATACTAAATACAGGTGTTAACAGGATGCTAGATCGGTTGACCATATCCTGAAGAGTTGGTTTTGAGTTGGCATCCAAATATGTTAAGTGGCATAGTCTTCAAGCCACGTGTAGGAAAGTTGGGAGTTCGTGCCATGTGTCTTAAGAAATATTTAGATATATAAACGGGAGAGAAAAGAGTGGAAGCCTCTGTTTTGTTCTTCGTACTCCACTTCTTTTGTCTGCCTATTTTCTGCCAAGGCAAAAGCAGTAGCAGCAGTTGATGGGAAGAAACAGAGAAGGAAAAGAGAAAGAAGAAGGAAAAGAAAGAAAAGGAAAGAATTAAAAAGGATCTTGGAGATTGTATGCACGCTAGATATATGAAATTGGAAGAATAAAATTAAAAGTGTTACTTTGCTTGGTTCACAATGTAGGCAAATCTCATGCATATAAATATAAAAGAAATAGAGTTATGAATCTTTTATTTTATACGAAAAGGTATGCATGTTTTTCTTTAAAGAAGTGTACATGAAATTCTTGATTTATAACTGAATATTTATGTGAAGAAATTCTGTGATTGCTCTATTATCTTCTTATTAACTGAGTAAGATAATGTTGCGGAGAGTAACTTGAAGGCAAGTCTAGAGGACTTATGTTAAAGAAATGAACTGTGAAAGAAAGAGGGAGAAAAAGAGAATTTTGATTTCTCATAGTATAGGTGTCTGCCTAAACTGAAAAGTGGTGATGTTGATGCTATAAGTCCAGTCTACCGCTGAGGGTGGTATAGGCAAAGATAATGATGACGTAAAACCAATCTATCACTGAGGGTAGTATTGATAGTAAGCTGGAATATGTGGTATTATGAGTGGTCACTAAGGATCATTTTAGTGAATCTGGGCAGAGAGACAATACACCGAGAAATCAAAACCGGTTGGTACAATGAACCCTGTTAAGAGGTGTTGATATGAATTCTGTACTTTCATACGACGTTAAGGTAATCTATATTTGAGTGGTTGCCTAAACCTCGTGATCGATATTTGGAGGATTGCTGAGATATGATACTATAGCCTAAACCCCGTGATCGATGTTTGGAGGATTGCTAAGATTATTATATCCAATGTTATGGTTGTTGTAGCCAACCATCGCGCTCGACGTTATGAGGAATGCTAGAATTGTTGTACTCGGTGTTATGAGGGATGCTTAACGTAAGTTTCGTGAACAATGTTATAAAGGTTTTTGCTTAACTCGTGGCTGAGGTGTAAAGTGAGTCCATTAATAAAAATGATATACCTCTGAATGATAAAGAGTGGTGTATGATGGTGTAAGGTTTTGCTTGTAATTAACTTCTAAATATTTATTTCTGATTATTTTGCTTATACAGACTTTTGATTTTGCCTATTGGGTCCGTTCTAACGGACTCCTGCATGAAATATGGCAGGTATTTCATGGCACCAAAAAGGACATGTAAGAAAAACTAAACCAAAAAAGAAATAGATTTGTGCAGTTGTGTAACATCCCGGTAAAATTTAAATTTAGTTTTTTGATTAATTAAATTTATTACGAGGAATTAATTTTATTCATGAGAAATTAATTATTTAAAATTATATATATGAAATATTAAATATTTGTTATGTGATTTAAAATTTAAAATGGCTGAAATTAATATTTAATTTAATTTAATCGGATTATTTAAAATTCAAATCTAATGAATTTAAGTACCCATTAAATATCCATAACTACCTCCTTAAATTAAGGCTAAGAAAAATTACAGAAATACCCCCAGATTATTATTTAGAGATAGAAATAGAGTTTCTGCCCCTAAAACACCGATTCAACTTTTCCCCTTCTATAATCGCCGCCGGGCTAGAGAGAGGAGAGAGAAAGTGACGAGTTGGCATGGGAGAGAGAGAGAAGCCGGATCTCCCTCAAAATCGACGATTCTTCTTCATTTTTTTCTCGATCTACATATTTTCTTACGCCTTCGATCAGATCTAGCAATTTGGAGTGATCATTTCTCTTCAGATCTCAAGAAAACCTAAAACTATGGTGAATTCGAGGTAGGTTTTATCCTAACTTTGCTATTTTAAATTAAATATCTGAATATAATAATTATTTTGAGAAAAGTTTGATTTTGTAAGTTAAATCGATAGATTAGATGTATGATTTGCGTGAGTATCATTTTGTTATTAGTCTTCATATTTTATTTGTTATTAAATTTGCTCATAAATTTGTGATTATATATTTATTTCAAAAATTCAACCACCACTGAAATAATATATAAAAAATTTCCTTTTCCCATATTGTTACGAATTGTTTATTTTTAAGCAATTATATGATATCGTTTCAATTAATCTTATGTTTAAATAGTGAAATAATTTCATATATTATTCTGACTCAACATTATATACTTTTGTTTTGTAATTTCACTGTAGGATGAATTCATAATCTTGTTATTAGATTTTCCTGTTTCTAACATGCAAATTATTTTTATACTGCCATGTTTACTGTAGCAAGAATGATTAATTTAATTTATTTTCATAATATTAGAAATTTTCAGTTGTTTTAAATTTAAAAAATTATCTAGGTTGAGAATTAAAAGAGTAGTTTTGAATTACAAAAATTTAGAATTTCACTATAGTTTGGGTTTAAATCTCATATGAACATTTCATGTTACTTATGTGTTATTAGTTTTTAAAAGATATAGTTAAAAATATTGTAATAAGAGGTTTTATGTCATGCGTTTATGATTTCCTATATTAGACATAATTAATTATTAGATTACATGATTAATGCCTATTATTGCATATTGATTTTTTTGTCAGAACATGAAATGTAAACTTTAAATCATTCTGTTGATAAGCATGATTAAAAATGATGATATATATGTGATTTGAGATTTTGTTGTAATTTTGAATAATTATTTCCTCGAATGTGACACTCACGAGAAGGGCAAATGCATAGGCTTGCGTGAGTAAACAAGTGTACGGATTTGTCGTCACATTCGATGTAAATATATTGACTCGCGATTGTGATACCTACGGGAGGACAAGTGTATGGACTTGTCGTCACATTCAATGTGAATATGTTGACTTATATTTGTGACACCTACGGGAAGGCAAGTGTACGGACTTGTCGTCACATTCAAAGATATAATATGATATTTAAATAAGTGTATGAGCTTGTGACTAAATTTATAATTAAGATTTTAAAGGCGACAATGAATTAAAAATTAAATGTGATTTCTGTGGGATTACGCACCTGCCTTAGCTTGAGCATATGATATATAGGCGCGACGGCGTCCATTGCCATTTTAGGCCAGGGGGTGAAAACTCCCAAAACTAATTGAGGACCTCACATTTTAGCCATTATGGGCCATAGCCTACGAGGCCAGGGGATAACGATCCCCATATATGTAAAAGGCAGCTGAGGCGTAGTACGAGAAATCACGAGCCCAAAAGATAAAAGTGAAATTAATAAAAAGAAATCTGCTCGTTATTTATATTTTTTATCATTTCTGTTTATATGCTTATATTGTACTTACCATGCAAATTATGTTATGTTTGTTTAAGATTTGTTGTTCACACAGTGTTATGCCATCTCTTTATCCTGCATGCTTGTTTAATTGAAATTTATGTTATATATATTTAATTATTTGTTATTCTTATTATATCATGTTAACATGCTATTATTATTATTGTCATTATTATTATTGTTTAATATTTTTATTTAAAGGCTTTGTTAGTGTACAACCTACGAGTCTGTTCTAACAGACTCTGTCACTAACGTGGCAGGTACTGGAGCACTTAATCACGGGAATGGCGAGAACGCCAGTCAAGAGAAAAATTAATTTATTACTTTATTTCTTTAGAGAGTGACTTATCTGCTTACGTGTTCAGTTGAGACTATAGTAGTTTTGCTTCATTTGCTTTAGTTGGATATTCAATTCTGTTCTAAGTTATAATATTGTGAACTATTGTAGTAGCATTTTGATCTATTTAGTTTTTCTTCCGCTGTTTATTTAATTTTTCCTTCTCCCCTAACTTAGATAAATTTTCAGTGCGACGGGTAGGATCTTCACAAGTTGAGCATGTGAGTCAAAAAATCTCAATAAGTTATCATTTGTACAAGTATAAATTATAAATTTGATGTATTATGGATAAACAGAGGAAAAAAATTTGTGAATTTTTTTTAGAAGTCGGAGAATTTTCATCCTTAATGTTTCGATTGTTAGTAACCTGGACACAAAGATAGAGGAGGTCAGGTTTCTGGCAGTTGGGATGTTACAGCATAAATTCAGAGGCAATTGCGAAAGCACCATGTGGGCAGCGTTTTAAATTATTTGTATGTAGGGTTGGCCTCGAGGTGAATTCGAGCGAATAAGTTGAATTTAAATTTATTTTTTTTATATATTGAATCAAGTTTAATTTAAATTAGTAAAATTATTTTGATATCAAATAATCAAATCAATCTGTAAAACAATAATTTTGAATTAACATATTTATTACATATTTTATGTACGCTAAAGTATAATATTATGATGGAATACCATAGACCATAAAAAATATGATTTATTAATATATTTAACTAAACAAGACTGGCTCGTTCATAAATTATAATTTACGTACTTTATTTAAAAATAAAAAAAATAATATTATCTATGTATCATACCATTTAGTTTTATTTATGTCTTATCTATTTATTTTTAGTTAATTACGTTATTCACACTCAAAATATTTTAAAATCTTACATACACACGTTTTAACTTATTTCTATTATAATGAGTAATTATAATTTTTTAATAATTTAATTATTATTAGATTACAAAAAATCGGACCCATTCATCATATTATTTTAAGAATATTTAAATATATTTTGAGTGAAAATCTTAAAATATTAATATTTAGGTGGCAGCAAAGGAAGGAGATATCCGCAACGTGAATTGATTTTAGGACAAATCAGCACTTTACTGTGGTATTGAGGAAGAAAAAATATGTATCATTAAGAGTAAAAATATAATTTTAATAATTTACGAACAGAATATTTTTTTAAATAGATTTTGATTAAATTTTAACTCAAATATGTGTATGTAAGATTTTATAATGATTTGAGTATACATAGCGTAATTAATTAAGAATGAGTGGTTAAAATATAAATAAAATTAAATTGTGTTGCGTAATTATTTCAATAAAATAAGACTGACAGCTGGAAACCACGTCAGCGTGAGCAAAAGGAGCCTACAAGCCAAGGCTTGAAAATTGACATGATGTGATATAAAAAAAAGAAAAGAAAATAAAAGAAAAATGGCATGATGCACATGTACCAAAGCTTAAATTCTCTATTAACAATAAAAAAATCTTACATTTCTACATTTTTTTTTAAATAAATTTCATTTTATTTAATTTATTATTATCTTTATATTATATTATATAATTTAAATATTATTTTATAATTAATAATTCTATAATTTTATAAAAAAATTATTTATAAATAATATTAAAATAAAATAATTATTATTTTTATACAATATAACATCATATAAAAAAAATATTAAATCAAACGCATCTTTAAATTTTTTGTTTTCATATTTAGGATATTTATGCATTAAAGTTTGCCATGATTGACAGGTTTTTAAAATTTATTTTAAATATTTTATTTACCATTAAATACTATAATTTTCTCATAATTAAAACTTGAGATTCACTTATTCTCAAACAAATTATTTTCCTAATATTAAACTAGAAAAGCACCACATGATTGATAAATTTCTTTTTTTTCAAATTTTATTTTCTCAATAATTTCTTTGTTAAGAAAAATATTTAGCAATAAAATTCGTGTTCTATAAATTTAAATCAAGTTAAAATAGTCCTTATATATGAATAAACTCAAACTTATTTTATTATTTTTCTCGTGATAAATACGAACTTATTTTAACTCAGTGTATTACCTACTCAATATATTTTAATTAAAAATACAATTGTTAATGAGATTAAAACTATTTAATGAACAAAACTATTTGATTAATAATGGAATTAAATTTGGGTTAAATTCAATTATGATGTATATATATATATTTATTTATATTGAATCATGAGTTCTCATGTGAGTAACAATTAGGCTCCGTTTGTTTACAAGTTAAAAATTAATCTGATTTAATTTTAACCTGGCATATCACATCACACATAAAATTTAATATTAAAAATTAACTTTATTTCACATCCCTCACATATCCCAACATAATAACTAACTTTATATCACATCCCTCACATATCTTAACATAATAACTAACTTTATTTCACATCATTCACAATTTTCAATAAAAAAATATCTTTATCCAAGTTTAATTTTAACCTTGTTAAATTTAATCTTACAAACAAACAGGCTTAGAGATTATAACTTCTCAGCCAATTCTCTAAGTTGGATCACAGAGATTATAACCAATCAGACAACAAGATTGAGTTCATTTATAGATTTAAGCTTGATTCATGCCCAACGTCGATCTGACTTTCGATTAAATTTTATTCTTTTAGCCAAATCTTATATATAAATGTATTGTTTATTCAATCAGTATAAACTATAACCATCTATTTTGATCTAATATTTAAAAATAAAAATAAAAAAATTAATTGACAATAAATATTATTTGAATAAAATTTATGAAGAATTTTCTAATGATCCAATCCTATGGCTATATCAGCTCAAGATTTGATTAATAAAATTCTCAAGGCATAAAATTTGCTCATTACTTGACTTGCTTGGTCAAGTTTAGCTCGATCTGATCCAAAATCTAATTCAAATTTCGAGTAAATTTCGAGCGAAATCAATGACATTATGTATTAAAAATTATTCATTAGACTTGACCCAACTCACATCTACTCCAAATTCAATATTTTTGGTCTAAGTTGGTTTTATGAATACATGGGTCAGATCAAGGTCTACCTAGCGGAACCGACTAGATTTGGATTTAATATATGATAGGTACAAAGCCAAACAGAACTGAATCATACACACCCATACTTTGAAAAATACATAATAGCAAACTCTAAAGTAGAGCGACCAATAATTTTCAAAACTGAAGGCTAGGTTCCCCCAAAGGCACTTAGGCCTCGTTTAGGGTTTAGGGTTTAGGGCAAATTTCAGCCAGATCCCTGATTTTAAGGGTTATTATAACACAGGTCCACATTTTTAAAATTATATCATCGGGGTCCCTAGGTTTTCAAAAATTATTATCCNCCTCGCGCAGCCGCACGACACCGGCCGGGGCGGCGCGGCTGCCAGATCTGGTGAAGAAAGGGAGGGTAAGGGTATAATGGTAATTTTTATATTTTTTAATAATAAAAAAATTAAAAAGGACCCAGATGATAATTTTTAAAAACATAGGGACCCCGATGATATAATTTTAAAAACGTGAACCTGTATGATAATAACCCTTAAACTCAAGGACCTGGGTGAAATTTGTCCTAAAATATTTTATTTTTTAAATTTAATTAAAAAATTTATTTTAATATTAAAAAGTACATAAAATGTGAAATACTTTTAATTTTAATATTCGTATTGATGTTGATTGTGAAATAAAATTAATTTTTATAGTTAAAATTTATGTAAAGTGAAAAAATAACCTCGAACTAAATGTGACCTTAGTCTAAGTTCATTTTAATGTAGCTGTTGATTTGAACAAAGGAATATAGGGATTGGCATGGTCATTAGAAATCATAATGGGAATCCAGTGGTTTTATTGGCATTAGAAAAAGATGCAGATAAGAGATATTATTCTCAGAAGGAGATTCCCTTAGTATTAAAAGCTCTAGAATAAGATGAGAAGAATTTATTCGTAATTTGACCTATGCATTTAAAATTTCAAGTTACATCTAAGGTATGTCGACACAACCAAGAAGTTGCACACAACAAGCACTCACTAGCGAAGTTTGCTCTCTTTGTAGATGATTAAAAGCTTTAAACACTGGAGACTCTTTTTTTATGATGTGCCTAGTCATGACTGTAAATTTCTTTTTGAATGAATGAAAATAATCTACGCTTACTATAAAAAAATATAAATGAAATTTTGATTTAAATTTTATTTGTTTAGCAAGGTTAAAGTGTAAATTTGTAATGAAAAAAAATGAAATTTTAAATTTTGTAAATGATGTATTATAATATTATAAAAATATAAAATATTCATCTTTAATAGTTTCAAATAATTATTGCAAGTTGAAATTAAAAATATAAAATTGTAGTGATAAAAATGGAAATCTAAAATTTGTAAATGATATAATATTTAATACTATAAATATAAAATATAAGATATATATATAATATTGTATTGTATAAAGTATAATATAAAGTGAGAGTGGGGAATGAGAGAGGAGAGAGTTGAAGAGAGAACAAATAGGGCCAATGTTTTATTTTATTTCCAACTTAGCATCATTTATGAAATTTATTTGCTCTTTTTTTTAGGGTTTACTAGTAAGAAAATCAATTTAATCTTACCATAAAAATTATAAACTTGTCTTGAAATATACATTTGATGAGAAATATAGTTAGTTATTTATATTAGAAATTATATAGAAAGTAAAATAAAGTTAATTAATTTATTAAAAATAATATAAAATATCAAATAAAATAGATTTTTTATATTAAAAATTGTGTAAGATATAATAAAAATAATTTAATATTTTTTTTTATTTTTTTATAATAAAAGAATTATATTGATTCTTGACATGACTAAAATAATGTAAGTACTAAACAGATTTTTAATGTGAAAACGAATTTTAATTGGGGGATAATAAAAATTTTGATGGGCTAAAATGGTAACGTCAATTTTCAACAATTCGTTACCATCTTTAATAATATAGTATATATTAGTTCCATTCACTGAAGTAGAGTAAGTATAAATATAAGTATAATAAGTAAGATAGACATAGAAAGCCCAGTGGGCTTTTTTCTATTCTTAGCAAGGCCCATAGCCCATAGGCTTTTACTATATAATCACATAAAATAATTATACGACGTATTCAATTCTAACGTTAAGGGACTGTTTGATGCGAGAACTAAAATGATACTAGTTTTAAAAATAATAATAATAAATAAATTTTTATTATATTCTGCCTACGATACATGAGATTGGTGTTATCGTTAACTTGTTGTCAAGCTGCTTTTATAGAAGCATTACATAACTTGCAAAGAATTTGAATTGTGAAAATATACGAAAACACCGCATAGCAATACAGAATAATCTGAATAAAATTAAATTATGAAAATATATGACCAGTATCATATAGTTGCATAAAATGTGAAGATATACAATTAGATTGTTTAGTAATAATATATTTCTCCGCTCACTCTTTTTTTTTAATTCTGAATTTTATCTCTTTACATTATTATTATTATATATATAGATATAGATATAGATATGTGCATAATTGCATGTACATTTTTACATAACTCTTTACCGGATATATTTTTCTCATTTGGGTGAAAGCATGCGATCATATAGCAATATGAAATTATATCTTCAATGGTCTACACAAAAGCATTAAATCGAATTATACAGCAATGCGCAATCATATTTTTGATGATTGAAATAGAGTTTTAATGGAAGTACATGATCATATCGTATATTGTATTATAAAACCTTGAGTATAGGTTGAATTGTGGAAGTATTTTTTTTTTAAATCTTAAGAAGTATATAGTTGGATTGCATAGTTGTTGACACGTGGTTCCAGCGCTGCATCACAATCGTACACGTGGTGTCGAGCTAACATTCAGCTCTTATTTATTTATTTATTTATCTGACTTTTCTCGCAGATCTCAAGCCTCGATCAGACCTCGACCACGAGGAGTCAACCAAGCATCGTCCACGATTATCTAGGGCCATCCCCTTCCAAACCTCGAGGACGATGTTACTCAGCTGCACCTGTAGCAGTCAGCGTGGCCCGACCGCGCTGTTCCCCATACAAAGCACTTTTCCCAGACGCACAAACTAAGGATCTGCATGCTTCAACCGCCGCAAATCCCCAGGAACAGTACTAAGATCAAGAAGCTTAGCTCTCCTTTTATTGACTCTGGTCCCTTCAGTAGCCGACAAGTAGCATGGACTCGGGATTTATTTACTCCATCTCTTTCCGGAAAATCAGGACAAAGTTGTACTGTCCACCGCCTACAAATACTCTTAAACAGGTTTAAAGAGCATGATGGATCTGGAGGGGGGAACAACCATCAGAGCGTAGGCGATTCTCTTATCCCTTTATTCTCATTATATTAGGGCCCCAATTGAGGAGCTCTCTCTCTCTCTCTCTCTCTCTTTCTCCCCCAGCTTATTTTTCTCCTTAGCGTTGTATTAGCCCTCTCGACTGTCTTTTACCTAGTGAAATTCTTTCGCTGATCGCTCGGTGGACGTAGGGGATTTCCTCTCCGAACCACCTTAAATCTTTGTGTGTTGCTCTGAATGCCCCGAACTCTCTTTTAAGCCTTAACTATCAGGCTTAGTTCTCTGCGTGCCGCCTCTCCTCAGGACTCCCCCTTCTTCTTTGTATTTCTTGGGATCCCCTACATCCTACGTCAACAATAGCAATATAAAATTATCTCATTCAAACACAATATTTTAAGAAACTGTTTTATTCGAGCATAAAATACAAAACGCCTAAATTAAAATATAATAAAAATTATGATTTTCATTCCATTTATATTTCTCCTTTGTATTGTTATTTGTTACGCAATCCAACCCTGCAATATTGTATCGTGTAAGCCATTTCATATTTCTCAATGATTAGATAGTATAGTTCCGCAATGTTCTTAATTATGTTATATCGATATTTGATCAAATTCTAGAGTTTTATGCCAACGCATTTAGAACTCTTGTGCACATTTTTACATTAACGTTTAGTTAACTGTCGTTATTTTTGTAGATTTATAAGTCTACGAATAGCCCATTTAAATGGATCATTCTTAGGGACTTAAAAATTTCATGATATTGCTTAAAAGGTTACATTTTTAATGATTAGAATAAGATTGAAAAGATGCTAACTAGATCCAACCAGATCAAATTTAAAAGCTGAAAATATTTGCATCCTGAACATTAATTTAATTATATTAATCAAAACATTTAATTTATGTATCCGAATTTAATTATTAGTTCAGTAAGTGAGCGATAGGGTAGCTCAACGCACACTTGATCGAGTCAGACCGGACCTTCGACCGACCGACCGAAAGCACATAGGAGTCGAGACCCAGGTCAGCATCATGTGGGCGCACCAAACCTGGATCCGGCTCAGCTAGCCCTTTGCCCCAGTTAGATAGACCCACTTTCGGTCCTATGTGGCGGGTCCTGAGCCGCTCATCAATAATTGTTGCGTTTGACGTGAGAATCCAAATTAAAATCAAAATAATATTAATTTAAAAATATAATAATAAATAAATTATTATTATATTTTTAATCTAAATTTTAATATAAAAATATTATTATATTTTACATACTCAATTATTTTTAATAAAATTATCAATTTTATTTCGAATTCTACGTTAACATACTCAATTATTTTCAATTAAATTAGTACTATTTTGATTTTGATTTTAGTCCTTTTTTATCATAGTATTTAAAAATAAATAAATGATAGTGCAAAGATCATAAAAAAGAAGAGAAAATAATATATGTTATTCTTTTTTTTTTTACCTATTTTATCTCTAAAATTAGATATTTATGTATGTTACACATACTTTAAAAAAAGTGTTCGTAATTATGTATTTTAGTGATAAATATAAATATTTAATAATAATAATTAAATAAATAAAAAAAATATTTTAGAAGTAACATACGTAATTCCACCAAAAAGAAAAAAAAGTTTGAGATTATGAGTGGATGGATAATGCGTGAAGACGCCCTTGTAAGTTATTTCAGCACGGGATTTCAAATCAATTGAAGATTCTATTACATCGAGTTTGATGCGATTTATAGTTATGAGAATATGACCATATGATTAATTCAATAGATGTGAAAGATGATGTTTGTGCTATTCCATCATTGTTGCATTTGAAAAGGGTGTAATTACTTTTTAGGCGACCAACTCTCAAATATACGAAGAGTTATGATATTCTCATTGATTTTGAAGATTGAAACTAGGGCTGACAATTTGTACCCGTACTCGATTAAACCGTCCTGTCCCGTTATGCATATATTTTTATCATTCTTATATAGACTTATATAAAGTCAAATAAAAAAAATGCATTGAAAAGAAAGAAATGTAAAGCCTTCCTTTTATAGTGTAATATTTATCATGTGGCTACGATTTTTATTGTTTAAAATATAATAAAATAGTTCGATTTTCGTTAACATTAGTGAGGAAACAGGGCGGGTACGGGTTTGTAAAAACTAGAATAAGGGCGGACCGAAAACCGGTATGGGGCGGGCATGGATAATGAATAATATATAGCAGAGTGGATATGAGTATTTATAAATTCGACCTAAATCCGGCTTATTGTCATTCCTAATTGAAATCGTAGGATTTGACTGTAGATATCTCGTTAAATAATTATTATAAAAAATGATTCAAATATATATCATTTATATCGAATTACCACGTATTTTTATGATTTAAGATTAATTTCGTCATTATTTGATTTTTATTACTTTATATTATTATTATTCTTTATTTGATATGTTTAATAAAATCTCAAGAGAGTACTCCTGAAAGTTGTAGAATATTACATAAAAATAAAATAAACTCATTTGCACTCGGCGGTTTGCCTTCTCTCCTACGCTGAAGGCGATTTTGATGTTGACTTCAGGTTTATATAAACTCGCTGATCTCATGGGAAAAAAATATTGCATTAAAAAAAAATAATTACCTACATATATCATTTAATTTTATTTATATATTACCATTCATTCTTAATTAATTATACTATACACACTCAAAATATTACGAAATCTTACATACACATATTTTAACTTATTTTTATTATAATGAGTAATCATAATTTTCCAATAACCTAACTATAGTTAAGTTACAAAAAATCTGAGCCGTTCATCATATTATTTTAAGGATATTTAAATATATTTTGAGTGAAAAATTCTAAAATCTTGATGTTTAGGTGGTGGCAAGGGAAAGAGACATCCACGATGTGAATTGATTTTGGGATAAATCAGCATTTTAGTGTGGTATTGAGGAAGAAAAAAATATGTATCATTAAGGGTAAAAATATAATTTTAATAATTTACTAACGAAATATTTTTTTTTCAAATAGATTTTGACTGAATTTTAACTCATGTTTTGAGTATGCATAGTGTAATTAACTAAAGATGAATAGGTAACACATAAATAAAGCTAAATAATGTGGCATGTAGGTAATTATCACTAAAAAAAAACTTGTATCAGTAATATCTTATAAATAAAATTTACACTCATTTTATTTAATTGGAGAATTATTATTAAATAAAAAATATACATTAATTTATGAATTTAATAAAAAATAAATTTAATTGTAAAATTAAAAATTATATTAAAAGTAAAATAAAATTAATTTTTAATATTAAATTTATGTTGGACGTAAAATAAATTTATTAAATTTTATTATAAATTTAAAATATTAATAAAATATTAGTTTGTTTTTTGAATTATAAATCAAACACGACAGAAACCAAATAGTGAGAGTTATTCGAGATTTAATTATTTGTTAGAACATTCTTTAACACCCTTAGTCGAACAGCTCTCCTTGAACAGCTCTAGTCGAACAGTCTTACTCGAATAATTCTAGTCGAAAAGCTCTTCAAGAAGATATTGTACTACCATGTCAACTCAATATTTAAGACGACATGAGGGTCCATTGCCTAATCGTCATTTACAAAAATAGGTGCTAGACGTACGTGACAGATTATTCTTATTATGTCTCATCTTTTCCAAGCTATAAATAAGAGCAGAAGATGAACCAAAAGAAAAAGAAGAAAAACTCTCTTTCTTTCTTTCTTTCTTGTTTTCTTATTTGGTTTTCATTTAGAGACACTCAAGTTTTATAAAAGATTAAGGATTCGATTAGTGGATTTAAATCATCTAGACGACGTCGTAGTTTTTTCCTAGATATTCGAGTTTTCACGTAAAAATTATCGTCTTATTTTTTTCTATTTTATCATATTTTTTTTTGCATCAACACCATCATTTATGAAATTATTAATTAAATTTAAAATTATATTGTTATTACTAATTGCATACAGATATTATTAAAACCAGATTAAAATATATAGTTATTTTTTAAAAGAGAAAAATTATAGTTATTTCATCATCTTTAGACTAAAACTTTATTTTTCCGCACTGGTGGGTGTGTTTATCTAACTGGTTAAAATTAATTTTATTAATTTTTATCAGATATGTCATGATGTTATATAAAAATTTAATATTATAATTTAATTATATTTTATATTATATATAATTCTGAATAAAAAATTATTCTCATCTAAATTTAATTTTAAATTTATTAAAATTAATATTTACAAATAAGTACATCTGAATGTGCTGAAGGGGGAGGAGTGAAAGAAATAAGAGAGAAGGGAAAGGAAAAATCATGAATATGTAAGCATTTAAATATTTTTTTAATAAAATAGCGAAAAGTAATGCTCAAAAAGTCTTCATAAAACATTTAAGTCAAACTTAGAAGTAATGCCGTTAACGATCCAATTTTGAGTTGATATAATTACAGTTTAAGATAGAATTGAAAAATAAAATTTTGATCGAGAAATATTTGATTTGATCTCGATTCATGCTAGGCCTGGCTCGTTTCTAATTGAGTTAAGTTCGATCCGAGCCGAAGTCAATCCTACTTTGATTAATTTTTAATTTTTTAAATAAATATATTTATTTATTTAATTAATTTAAATCATAACCATCCATCTTAGTTTAATTATTAAAAATAAAAATTAGAAAAATCTACAGTTAATATGATTTGAATAGATATCATAAATAATTTTTAATAAAATCATCTATTAGATTATTTCAAAAAAATATTATACTGAAATAAGTTAAATATATAAATAATTTTTGTTATTTTTTTAATTGATTAAATTTTGAGCTATTTGGATCTAATTCAATGACATCTCAAGATTAGATCTATAAAAATCTCAAGTAATAAAAATAATTCATTGGTCAACTCATTTGAATTAAATCAATCTCAGTTCTATTTAAATTTTGATTTAATTATTAATCAATCTTTGTCTTTGAGTCAAGCCAATAATGCTATTTTAGTAATGACTATGGCCAAAAATAATCACTAATTTTTAAAAAAATTATAATACAAAATTAATTATGATAAAAATAATTATAATTTTTTTTTGAGATATGTATATGATAAGAAAAAAATTAATTAGTTTTATTAAAAATTATGTATTTATATTAATTTTAAAAAAATCAAATTCATGTACTAAAGATAACAAATAAAATTTTATTTTATTTTAATTTATTTTTCTGTAAATTAATGATTATTTTGATAATTTCTTTAACCAAACAGCGCCGAAAATTCGGTTTAAAATCTAAAAATAGTCTGACATTTATCTTCTGAAAAGAAAAAAGTATAGTCAAATCAACCTTGCCAATTTCATTTGCATTAATTTCAAAATAAAAAAAATAAATATTTTTAATATATATCTAATATTGGACGTTACTGCAAATTTGAATTTTGTGATTGACATTCAAACCGCGGTCAGCATCCGGAGCTTATCGGATTCGGGTTCGGATTCCACCAACCATGCCACGCTACACAGACGGCCACAGGACTAGCAGTTTAACAACGTTTTTATTTTGAAATTATTAACTACGAACCACACAATTTAATTTTATTTATATTTTATCCATCCATTCTTAATTAATTACACTATACATACTCAAAACATTACAAAATTTTACATACATATATTTGAGTTAAAATTTAATCAAAATTTACTTGAAAAAAAAATATTTATTAGTAAATCATTAAAATTATATTTTTAGTCTTAATGGTATATATTTTTCTCTTTCTCAATACCACACTAAAGCGCTAATTTGTCCTAAAATTCATTCACGTCGCGGATGTCTTCTTCCTTCACCGCCACCTAAATATTAAGATTTTAGGATTTTCACTCGAAATATATTTAAATATCCTTGAAATAATATGATGAACGGCTTAGATTTTTTGTAATTTAATTATAGTTAGGTCATTGAAAAATTATGATTACTTATTATAATAAAAATAAGTTAAAATATATGTATGTAAGATTTTATAATGTAATTTTGAGTGTGCATAGCGTAATTAACTAAGAATGAATAGGTAAGATATAAATAAAACTAAATTGTGTGGCATGTAGATAATTATTCTTTTTATTTTAATATAAATAACCTAGCTTGGAATGTGATTGCACGTCAAGGCAACTTTTAATCACATTGCTATCGCCCCGAATAAAATTAGTATCCGATAAACTCAAATTTTAAAACTCTATTTTAATTTTAATTTTATTTGTAAATTAAAAATATTAATTTTAGTAGTTTTGATAATTTAAATTGCTTCAATTTTGATAATTTTGACAAAAGAAGTGCCATGATTTTTTGAATTTTAACTTAAAAATTTATATATAAAAAATTTTGTCCAAAAATGTAGGAATATTTGTAGAAATAAAATCAATAAGTTTAGAATCAGTCTTAATCAAAATTAAAATGAATTTGATAAAAATAGTTAATTTTAACAAAATTTAAAATCATTTGATAAATTATGTCAGCATATTTTTATTTATGCAAAATATTAATTGTGTAAATTACCTAAAGTGGGTTTTTATAATTTTATTATAAATAAATTTCAATATTAAAACATAATTTTATTTTATATTCTATATAATTTTAAAATATATTAATTAATTTTAGTTAATATTTTATTTAATTTTTAATACATTAATATTATTATTTCACAATATACAATTATACATTTTTTTAAAAAAATCAAAAAAATTCTCTAAAGGATAATATTTTTTTTCTAAAAAAAACAGTCATTCTTTTTCCTAAAAGGAAACTACACCATAATAATTAAAAATAAAGTTCAACAAANATATATATATATATATATATATTCTTATTCAATCAACAAAAAAAAATTTCAAACCTCTTAACTTTTTTCTCTCTGACATCAAAAAATAAAACTTTTATTCTTTATAGTTAAGTTATTTCTCATTTTAATTATCACTATGCATATGACATAATAAAGTAAAAGTCGATGACACATGAGCGGCATCATAGTTTTCTTTAAAGTAAATCTTTTAACTAGCCATCACGATTATGACTAAGCATTAATTATTTTAAGTAGTACAGATCTTTTTGATCAACTAAAGTTATCAATTAAAGAATTTTTTGATTAGTCTACAGTTTGATTAAAAATAAATCTAATTATATATATTAGAGATTATAACACTAAATTTTATCATTAATCGAACAACATTAGGCTACAATGTGGCACCGATAATAGCCAGATGGATACTTATTTTCATCATATTATGACTAATATTCTCTGATGTTAATCTTAGTTTTGAGATTTTTTTTGATCAAAATCTCTCTTACATAAAGATATTAAATTCACAAAATTGAATTCTTGGAATTATTTTTTATTCTCCTTTCAAAAAAAATTATTTTTTATTCAGCTTGAATTTGTAATTGAAGAGTCATAATTCTAAAAAAAAATCACTCTTTAAATAAAATTATATTTTAGGCTATATTTGATATGAAATTAAAATTAAAATCAAAATAGTACTAGTTTAAATAATAATAATAATAATAATAAATAATTTTTTTAATTATTTACAAAAATTATAAAATAAAGAAATTATTTTATTTCAAATATTTAATAATTTTTAATAAAAAATATTATTTTTATTTTATATTTTAAATTAAAATATTAAAATTGATTATTTTGATGTAGAAAGTGAAATGAAGTTTATATTTTTATTAAAATTATTAAGTATATGAAATAAAATATTTTTTTTATATTAAATTTAATATAAAATAATTAAAATTATTATTATTATTTTTTAAGTAGCATTATTTTAGTCTTCATGTCATGTCAAATTGGGCCTTAAATTAGGTTTGAGAAAAGTGGAACGATCAGTCAAGTTTCACTGGATCTGTTAAACTAATAATTATTTTAAAATTCGCTAATAAAAAAATAATAATTTTTTTAAAATTCCAAAATAAGATCATAACGGTGCGGCTGTGCCGTGGAGTGGGGAACATTTAATTTTGACAAATTATATCCAAGTTTTTAATTTTAAAGTATTATATCAGGTTTAAATTTTAACATCAAATCCTTGAGTTAAGCACATGTTAATAATTTGATCTTTTTTTTTTAAATTAAATAATTTGATCTTTCCATTCAAAATGTTAGTAAATCTGATATATTTTATATTTTAACAATTCTCTCTTCATTCTCTCTGTTGAGAGATAACGAAGACTAGATGGCCCGTCTCTGGTAAGATGATAGAAAGACATCGTCATTTTTCTGGTCCAACTATTGTAGTGTGTTGGCCTATAGTATAGATTTATACGAAATTTCTGTTGTAGGAGCTATGCGTGGTTGTTCTATTAGAAGGGCTGCTCGCGACATCCGTGTATAAGGAGCTATGCATGGGCCTACACCTTTATTAACCTGTAATGAGGTTGTGCCATGTGCGCAAGCCAACACGCTTTGTTGCAAGAGCTTCTCGTGACGACCTTCTAAGAGGCAGTGCATAGGTTTACGTGTTTGGCAATCTATAGATGGGGTTGTGCATAGGCTAGCGCGTTAAGCTAGCCTTGTGTGTAGGGGCCACATGCTGGCAATTGACAATCTGCCCGTGGCTTTATTGTGTTGTCTCGCATGGATCATATGCACTTTGTTGTAGTGCTATGCCAGTGTGCTTACTCTGTACGTGATCTTGCTTCAGTGCTGTAACTAACATGACTGTTTAGTGCCACGCTTTTATTATTGTGATGAGAAATAAAAGAGAGAAAAAGGGAAATGTGCATTAGTAATTGGTAAATTAAAAAAAAATTAAAAATTTACATGTCCTTTTTTGTTGACAGTTTCCATTTAAATGATTTTTATTTTTGAATAAAATGATTTTTATTGATGTACTTATTTTAACTAAATTAACCTAATTATTAATATGTGCATAAACGTAAGAGACTCGGATGTAATTCATCTTTTATTATTTTTATGCTCCATCCAGTCGAATGCCCACGGTCCTACGGCGCTGAGTTGAGGATGACGGCGTTAGAGCCACGCCGCCTTCCATTGATGGCCTAAGCGTGAATATAATCATCATCAGAGGACTTTTATGTCATTTGACGAGATTCCTACGGCCCATGTGATCACGTCGCCCCTTTCCGCGTGACTGAGTTCCCCGTTCCCACTTCCCCCTTCCGTCGGCCCCCACTAACGTTCGACCGTTATGATGCCGTCAAGGGCCGTATGACACGTCATATTTCCGTCGCCATTCACCAACGGTGCTTTACGTTTACAATAATAATGCAGACGGTCCAGTATCATCTCTCTCTCTCTCTGTCTCTCTCTCTCCCTCCCTCCTGTCACTCTTTCTTGCGCATCTCTGCAAAACTAGAAAAATATCTCTTTTATCGGTGAAATAGCTTTGAGATTTCGTTCGGCATCTCGTCTGCGTTGCAACATTCTCTTCTTCTCTATGCAGCACTGCTTTTCCGAGGTTTTTAGAGTAACAAGTTGGGGATTCGCTGATTACCAATGCAAAGAATAGTATTCTGTCTCTTCTCTCTCTTTTTGTGCTTCGAAGGTGACTAAGCATTTTTTCTTGATGGTGCATTGCATTTTTCATGTTTTCCATTTTAGTTCTTGTTGTATTCTTTGTTGGAGTTGATTTTTGATTTGTCGAACTTGGCTGCAGATTCTGGGAAGGATTTCTAATAGAGATTTATGAACGAATACAAGCCAGTAAGCGTGATGTTTACCGAAGGACTGGATACCCATGCGCTTCGATGGGTCCGGGAGGTTGGTCTTACTTCTTCCCTACTTTCCTTTTTTCTAGATTTGGTTGATGTCTGTTCATTTCGTCCGCTATTTGACAAAATCAATGGCTTTTCTGTTTTCGTGATCTGAATCAGCAGCAAGCAACTGATCACCTTCACGGTATGCGGAATGGCAGTTGGAATTTAGGAATTCCTCCGCCGGAGAAGTTCCGGAGCGGTCATCTTCCCCGCAGCGCGGTGCCTTTATCTCGCACTGTGCCACTGGAGGGATACAGTGAACTAGGATCTGACATGGACGTCTCATCGGACACTGAGGAAGAAATCTATAACTGCAAGTATTCGCCAGAGTCATCTCCACCTCAAGACAGCCTTTCTCGAAGGAAGATCCCCAATGGAACCAACGGCGTCGCTCGGCAGCATGCGTATTACAGCGATGGCTATTCGGATGTCAGCTCATCTATGGATACTGTCCGGCAACCAGTGCGGCAGAAGTGGAAGCAGGGGAGCATGGGTGGGTACACGGAGGAGGAAGAGGAGGGTTCGTCGGACTCTTCTGGGTGTACAGGCTTTGTTGGGCAGACGGAAAAAAGGAAAGTTGTTGGTGTTGCTGTTAATGAAGCTTCAAGAGGAGGAATTGCTGCAAACAGCTACACAAGCCACGGTCGATTTCGTGGCAATGAAAATGTTTCTGCACAAGAGGTATTTCCCCAATCATGTTTCTATTGTACGATGTATTATTCTTAAAGTTCTTTATGATTCTTTCTCACAAACTTCTTTTTTGAGCGTTCGTTTTCCAAAGAATTGTTTGTAATGGCGATTTCAAAAATCTTTGGCGTAGGATTTTTGTGGAGTCCTTCTCTTAAAGGGTATTTTTTTTGGTCCCCAGCCATGTAAAAGTGAACGGGCCTTCTTGTCTAACAGGAATCATAACCCCAATCATTTTCATCTTTCACTTGACATTTGATTTAATTCTATCTTATTTTATTTTCAAGTCGATGAGGTGGTGACTTTTTTCATCAAACCCTTCGCCATAATGTCTCTTGCTGCAGCATTTATATCGTGTTGTTTCCTTAGTTGTTGAACCTGCTTTTCCCAAGCAATTCACGTAATCCTGCTACCACAATCCATTCAGAAGGCAGCTCACCTTAGTCTTTTTTTCATTCGTTCTTGCTGTCGTTGAGAGAAGAATCCATGGCTCTCGAGCTAAGAGCAGTTGCTTCTAGCATTTGTGAGTTAACAAAGCTAATCATTTTTGAGTAGAGTGAAAATCTGATCTTTAAAAGACATGAGGATAAGAATTCAGGAATTCTTTTTTGAAGAGGAGAAAAAAAGAGTGTATTCTCTACTATACTTCAAGCTCAGACTATGCCTTCTGTTCAACTATATGCATATGCGTTTGTTCTTAGTATTACTTATGGTTATGAATGCCGATGGATCAAATGGCTTGATGGATTGAATGGAAATTTCATTGTAGTCCTTATGGACAAATATATGTTAAACTGGCTTGCAGTGGTTGTTTATATAATGAAAAGCTTCCTTATCAGTGCTCAGGAAGCTCTTTCTTTTGGACAAGCTTGATATTATTTCATTTATCAGCTTGTATTTGATAATTTAGATGGTTCATATTGGATATGGCCACGCAGACCGGTTATTTTTATCTACATGTCAATTTGAAATTGATTAATTGAAAGTGAACCAAAACCTTCAATGCCAAACAAGCAATTTATTCTGACTAGTTATTCTGTTTTAAATGTTGATTTGAAATTAATTGATTGAAAGTGAAACAAAACTTTCAATGCCTAACTAATCAAATCAGGTTGCTTCACTTCATCAGTCTTAAATGACTAATTCCTGGTTTTCTTTCTTGGAAATGAGCACTGTTATGTTCCCAATTGATATGTTAATTATTGCTTAAAGCTGAATGCAGCTGTTCTTTTGCATGTTAGCTAATTTCTTGTTATCATTCATAAGCCATTAGCTTTCTCAAATGCACTTTTTTTTTGTGCCAGACCATGGCTTGTATTAAACTGTCATTGGCTTACTTTTAAGAAATCAGTGCTTTCTCTAGAAAAACTTGAACAGTTGAATTTGAATTTGAAGTTTATCATAACAAGTGTTGACATGCTTTTAGCGTCATCATACCGATGTCCCAAGTGCACCGCCTTTTCATGGTACTCAAGAGGAAATCAGTAAATCTGTTGATCCTGTAGCAAGTCCGAGTACATGTGATGCTCCATGCAAGGCAGGTTCTAATGTTTATTTCACCAAAAACCATGCTTCTTCAAAGGAATTCGAAGGCAAAAAAACTTTCAACCAGAATATAAGGTATCCATATCATTAATTTTATCCATTTATTTTCTGGGCCAATCTCATTCAAAAAATGCACCCCCCTCATTCTTTTGTGTAATAGGTACTCTTCAGTTGGACCTGAGGCTAAGGCATGTTCCAATTCATTGCCACTCAAAGTCCCCACATTTCATGCATGGTAATATTGCAGTTTTCTATATCATCTTTAGAGTCAGGATATTCAAGTTTGTTATTTTAATATTATTGCTCTGCAATGCTATTTCAGTGGTCAAGGGCCTTGGTATTCTGTAATTGCATATGATGCATGCGTTCGCCTTTGCCTTCATTCCTGGGCTCGGGGTTGCATGGAAGCTCCAATTTTTTTGGAAAACGAGTGCTCTCTACTGCGAAATTCTTTTGGGTGAGTTTCTTTGTTTTTTCTGTTTTGCAGCTATATAGCTGAAATCTACTAAAGGATAATATCTCTGTCCTTACGTGTGAGCTTTTAGTTTGGAGCTCCAAGCATTTCAGTCAAGTTACCAACCAAGAGAAATGAAATTCTCTGAAGTCCCTGTATATATTATTTTGTGTTAAGTTTCCTTTTATTGTGTTTACATTTTCTTAGCCTGAAGTGTGATTTTACATGTTCACTGTACTTATCCATTAATTTTCCTTAATAACTAGATAAGTAAATTCATCATAGTTTTTGTGCATCTTTTCTAACAAGCACATGCTAGGTATACAACAACAACAACCAAACCTTTATCTCACTAAGTGGGGTCGGCTATATAAATCCTTTGTTTCTATTGCACATGCTAGGTATACAAACTCATTATATGTTCTTTAATTCTTGTCATTGGAAACCTGTCAGATTTTGCAACTGTTACCCCTGATTATTTGATCAATTTAATAATGTTTGATGATTGAATCAAGAAATGACATACTTAGACCATCAGTTGGATCATCACATGTAGCCCAGTAGAAGTACACATAAAAAATTGAATGTTCTGGGACAACCTGTCTAAATTGTGTCCCTTCTCATTGTCATGCAGACTGCAGCAGATATTGTTGCAATCTGAGGAGGAACTTTTGTCTAAATGTTCTTCACAACATGCTGGTGAAGGAGCTGCTGTAAAGCCGAAGAAAATAATTGGAAAGATGAAAGTTCAAGGTGTGATTTTTCTTTTGCACTTGAATTTAATATTTCTTACATATTGGATTGCTTACGGTGGCTTGCTAAGAGTCCTTTTTTACTTCGTTAAAGGGTCTGTTGCATTCATTTTTTCTTACATCTTTGTTAAATGTTGTTCATTTTTTCATGTTATAGCCTGCACATTAATCTAAGGGTCTGTTGCAGTGCGTAGGGTCAGAATGTCTCTAGACATGCCTTCTGGTTGCAATCACATGTTATTGAGGACTCCAACAGTAAAACTGGAATCATTCAGAAACCATGTGTCGAACTTCCAGTCAACGTTATCTTCAGGATGGGAATCACTTCGTAGAGTTAGAGTTTTGCCTCGTCTACCTGCGAATTGCTCTTTTTCCAGGCAAAGCCTAGCTTATATGCACGCTAGCAGTCAGTATATCAAGCAGGTTTCTGCACTTCTCAAAACCAGTGTAAACTCACTCCGTAGTGCTTCTACCTCCGAGGTTGTTCAAGGTATGCTATTATTATGCTCATCACTTCCATTTCCTATGTTTATGGATATGTTTCTCTAGTTAGTGTTGTTAATGTTGTAGCAGAATCATACTCTTGCCTTTTGAGACTGAAAAGCTTGGCCGAAGAGGACAAAATCCGAATGCAAGTTGGTTCTGGTGAAACCCATGTTTTGTATGTATCATCTCTCCTGTGTGAAATGCCATTAAGGCATTGACAATCCTTTGTCTCAATAACATTTCCTTGTGGTTTCTAGCTTTCCTGACAGTTTGGGTGACGATCTTATTGTTGAAGTTCATGATTCGGATGGAAAGTCCCTTGGTCGAGTTATTGTTCAGTTGGCAATCATCGCGGAAGATCCTGTACGTAGCTGAAAGTTGGCATTTTACATATGATGAAAGTATATGTAGTAATTTGTGTTTGGTTCTTCTTCAGAACAACAAAGTCCGATGGTGGTCTATTTATCGAGAACCAGAGCATGAACTTGTGGGACGTATACAACTTTATGTAAATTACTCAACCACTGCTGATGAAAATGGTTCTCAGAAGGTACAATTACCCTCTTTAATTTTTTGAACTAATTATATATGACATTTGGCCAATAAAATGGGGGTAGTAATACCTGCCTTAATCTCTTTATTCAATTTTCATGAAGTTGGTTCTGTGTCAAATAATATTTTCTTTTGTAGTGTGGATCTGTTGCAGAAACTGTGGCTTATGACCTGGTATTGGAAGTTGCAATGAAAGTCCAACATTTCCAGCAACGCAATTTATTGCTGCGTGGCCCATGGAGATGGTTACTGACCGAATTCGCTTCCTATTATGGTGTTTCGGATGCATATACGAGATTAAGGTATTATAAAGATCATGATATATTATTATTACTATTATTTCTTGATACTAGAGACTCTTTTTGCTAAGTTTCTTGGGAACTATATGATGTATGCCAGATATCTTTCGTATATCATGGATGTAGCAACACCTACAGCCGACTGTCTGTCATTGGTTTTTGATCTTCTTGAACCTGTAGTTTTGAGGAATGGTAATAAGAACGCTTTGAGTCATCAAGAGGTACATGATCTTTGCCCATCACTTTCTCATAAGTTGCAACTTTGTGGAATTGTCTGATCGTAGAGAATTTAATATTGTGCATGTTGTTGTTTAATTTTCATTTTTCTTTACCAGAATATAGGATCCTATGTGCCTTTTGCAATGGAAATAATAGTCCTTAAATATGTCATTATTGCTCTTGCCTTTTAAACTTTGCAAAATAATAATTAGTTTTGTCATGGTTTATAGATTTTAATGTTGGGTGGGTGTAAAGAAATTACTAACAAAAAAATGTAGTGTTGAAAAGGTGAGAATTTCTAGGTGGATGTGTTATGACAGTGGACATGATACAATGTAAAACTATTATATTAGGAAGAATGTTGGGTTAGCATATATTGAAAATAAAACAATGGAGAATATATGTAAGTGGTATGGTTATGTACAACATATAGTAGAAGATGCATCAGGCGAGTAGAGAATTTGTGTGGAAGTGATGGGAATGTGAAGGGGTGGCCAAAATGAATTTATTAGTACTTGTACAAAAAGAAATTTGTGATGTACTTGTTCTTATTTTCTTATCCCTTATTAGATTTCTAATATGCATTATGCTGATTTTTTGCAGAACCGTATCCTTGGAGAAGTTGAAGAGCAAATTGAGATAATTTTAGCTACGGTTTTTGAAAACTACAAGTCACTAGATGAGTCATCGCCTTCAGGGATTGTGGAAACTTTTCAGCCTTCTATTGGGACACCAGCTGCAGCTTTGGTTCCAGCTGTAAATCTGTATAAACTTCTGCATGATATATTATCACCAGAGGCTCAACTAAAACTATGCAGCTATTTCCAGGTAAAGTCTATTTTCTTACATTGTGGTGATACTTGCAGGATTAACACTAGAATCTTCATGGAATGATATGTTCTCAGGTTGCTGCTAAGAAAATATCAAGGAGGCTGCTGTCTGAAACTGATGAGTTTACTGGAAGCAGCTCGGGAGGGACTTCTTTTAGCGCTAATGGTGGGACACTTATGGATTATGCCGCTGTTATTACTGCTTACCAAAAGATGAAGAATGCATGCTTAAATGTAAGGAATGAAATCTTCACAGACATTGAGATCCATGATCAGCATGTGCTTCCTAGGTGAGTTTGATGCTTGTCTATGTATGGTTTGATACTTGTCCATTATCTTCAGTGTCGTACAAGTGCCTCATTGATTATATCCCCACCCTATCTATGCTGGAAATGGACTATATGTGTAATATGCAATGAATGCAAGTAAAGATTTTCACGAAAAATATCTATACAAAATAATCCTCAAAACGATAATATCTCAACTTTCACGTCTGAATTCACAAATATCTGTTAGGCATGTGAAAGATCTATCATAATGAGAAATATAATCAAGTTACTAGTGTTTGAAAATAAGAATTTTTAATAATGATTTAGAAATTAGGATAACTATGCATTGAATCGAATCAACTATGACATGTAACAAAAAGATAAATAGAAAACGTTCTCACACAAATTATTTTTATATTTAGAAATAAAGAGAAAGCCTGAGAAAAATTTAAGAAATCAAGATCAAAATGTCATATGAACATCCATAAAAATAGATATATGTCTAATCTCGAAATATAGATAAAATAGACAAATATGGAGAAGAAACATGGAGATGAATTTAGAAGAATAGTGAAAAAACATAAAGGAGTGATCTTAGTTACTTAAACTTAGATAAGAATTTGGTAACTGATAGAGCGCAATGGAAACAAAGGATTCATGTAGCCGACCCCACCTAGTGGGATTAAGGCTTGGTTGTTGTTGTTGTTGTTGTAGTGAAAAAACATAAAGGATGATGAGTATTCTAGGTTGGATCTCCACTAGCAAAACTCTAAATCTGTAATGTCTAAGTAAATTGATGCAAAATCTTCTCTAGATCATCTAATTTGGCCTTAGCTTCTGAAAATTAATTGTACTTAAAATTTTCCCAATCTAGATTGTTCATCAAGCAAAATCAAAGGCTGAGGGACTTGGATTGGCTAGATTTAAGAGAAAATAAGAAGCTTCAGCTTGATGCCTTGTGGCGCATTGTTTGCTCAAAAAATGGTGGTCTAGACGACTAGACCTCATCTGCCGGTTTTATAGGAGGGTGGGAGTTATGTTAGATTAGGAAGGGGACTGTGCTAATAGAAATAAAGTAATACACCTATATGTAATTTCCCCTAATAAAGGAGAGGAACTGGCGATAGTCCATAGTCCCTTGCACCAAAAGAAATATAGTCTATAAGTTTGTAATTTTACCAAAAAATATACTTCTATGCAATTTTCCTAATTGAGGTCCTGTTCTTGTGCAAATGGAGGGAATGGGGATCTTTGGACTCGGTTGCCCTTCACCATTCCACAAAATTACAGCTCCTACCATCAGCAATAAAGAAAAAGCTGCCCCTCTATTTTGCACTAAGTTCCAGTTCCAACCTACCACCCTAAAGACAGCAATATCCTTGCACATTCCATCTTTTTCCAACACTATCCTCAAGTCATTTCTTGGTCCAAACTGCCATCAAACAATTACAGAAACTTCTGCCATATCCTCCAACTGGCCTAGACCTTTTTCCCTTGATAGAACTCTTTAAATTTTATGTGGAACATGCAGAAATCCAACAAAAA
The DNA here is from genome assembly GCA_019297695.1 of Apostasia ramifera. Lineage (NCBI taxonomy): Eukaryota > Viridiplantae > Streptophyta > Magnoliopsida > Asparagales > Orchidaceae > Apostasia > Apostasia ramifera. The sequence continues at coordinate 32,345 of JAEMOT010003317.1, read as the reverse complement.
GTATGCACGAACACCAAACATTATGTAACCTCAATAAAGAAATATCATAAATGCCCAAATTTGAGCCCCTTCGAAAACTCTTTAGGAATGGTGGCAGTGATGCACCTGCATTATCACTTCTCATCATCTTGTTTGGAGTTACATATTAGCTCTTCGAGGCGCCTTTCATCAGTCACTTGGCAAATTATTTTGTGTATGGGTTTATTTTAGTGTAAATGTTGAATCCTTCTCTCTTTTCCTTAATAAGCATAACCTTTTTGCGTGTAAATTTGTTTTATTTGTCTGGTAAGGCAAATAATCAGACTGTTTGTAAGCATTTTTTTGTAGAAATTCGTTGCTCTGATTTATGGCATGCTTATTTTCTTCAGCTGATCAATAGTAGCTATAGATCATTTTGATTTATGGCATGTTTTCTTCAGCTGTTCACAGCAATAGACAATTTTTGTTTAAAGAAGTAGGTAGTAAGTCAAACCAATTTTCTTCTACAATCGTATTGATAGATGTACATGCATAGACAGATAGGAAGGAGTGCACTGCTGTTGCAATCCTCTTAGAATCACTGGTAATAGTTCTTGTCATATCAATCATTAGTTAATTACAAATATAATTTATAAGGAACTTGATTCATCACCATTCTCAAGGTCTTTTCTTGGATGGGTTCTAGCCATATGGATCTTGAAGATTGTTTTTGGATGGAGGTTTGGGGTTCTATCTCTTGCTCTTGCGCGAGCTTGAAGGAGAATTTTCTTGGTGAAATTGATGGCAAAGGCTCTCTCTCCCCCCCTCTCCCCCCCTCTCCCCCCCTCCCTGACTCGCCATCTCTACTTACATATAGAAAAAATAAGGAAATGATGCAAGGAGCTTGAAGGTGGAGTATGAAAAACTAGTTCACTCATTTTTTTTAAATGGCTCCCTCCTACTTTTAGGAGGTTTGTTCCTATATGGTTGGCTTGATTCCCAAGTAACCTATATTACTTTTCCCTTTTACACCCTTTGCCATGTACAAAAATGGTAGTGGTGCAACATTTGTCTTTTGTTTCAGTGCACCTTTTGTCTTTAATACTGGCTTGAGATCCTTTCTGAATTTGTTTTTTATACAGCTCGACTTCCGTTTAGTGGGTTCTCAAGCTTGGTTGAGCTTATCGTGTCGGGTTCTCGAAATGGCACCTCAAGTTTGCTTTTTGACTCCCTCAACTTCCGTTTAGTGACTTTTTTTTGATAGGGCAGGATCTTTGTTTTTTCGCGTGTAAGTTGTTGTCAATATCAAGGCCTTGTTTCCTGCATTGAGTTGACCTCTATGTTGAGGCTAGGTCTTCTCTCAGCTCATGATGGATCTCGAGATTAAGGCTTGGTTCTCTCTTGAGCTAAGTTGTCAATTTTGAGTATTTGATCTCTCCTTGAGTTGTTCTTGATGTCGAGGTAGGTTGTACAAAAGTTGTAGTTGGGACTTGTTCTTGAGGCTATGGTCTCGTTGATGATCCCATCTAGAATTTCAATCCTGAGCTTTGTGTGTAAGATGCTGAAGTTGAGATGCCCTCATGTCAAGTCTTTGACTTTGGTTCTGCTATCGCCAAGACTTCATAATTCATATTATCTTGAGGTGTCATCATTGTGTTTTAGAATTTGAAGTTGTTCTCGGAGATGATGCTGGCAATGTGCTGGTTCTCAGTTTATTTTGATCCTCAGATCAAAGCTTCTTTATGTTGTTAGATTTAGCTAAATCCAGCACTTTCTCTCTTGATGAGATTACAATTCTCTTATTTAGGAGAATCATATATTTTGGTGTATTAGGTCGTTCATAAGTGCTACAGGTACTGATTTAGTTTCTCGTCATACTAAATAACTTCCAAATTGTGATTAATTACTAGTTTTCTTCTGTGGTTATCAGTTGTCATATATAGTAAAGTCAGTCAACCTTACTCATTGACTAGGATTGTTTTTCTGACCTAACGTGATTCCTTTGTTTCTTTTTTAGCTTTGTAGACCTAAAGAATATATCAGCTTCAATTTACAGTGTGGAGCTTTGTAATCGATTGCGTGAATTTCTTGTTGCATGTCCACCTGCTGGTCCTTCAGCACATGTGGCAGATCTTGTAATTGCTACAGCAGATTTTCAGAAGGACCTCGCTAACTGGAATATATGGTAATTCATCTTATTGATAAATCTTCCCACATTTCTTTTGTGCATTGTAAAATTTTTTCCTTTAGAATATCAACCATTTTTCTTTATTTACATCAATGCAGTCCTGTTAAGGGTGGTGTTGATGCGAAAGAGCTCTTTCATCTTTACATTGTGTTATGGATACAAGATAAACGTTTATCACTGTTGGAGTCCTGCAAGTTAGACAAGGTATTTATATATTCTTTGTCTATTTAAGTATGCCCGGTTTTTCATGTGGGGCATCCAATGTCAAACTGGCAAAGAAAGTGGGAAGAGCAAATGCAGAGGGTATGAATTCGAATACTGCTGAATGTAGAATAAAAATCTATGTTGTTGGCCCCAACTAATTTGGGATTATGGCTATTTCATTATTAAAATTTATATGGCTCCATATAAATTGGTATTACAATTGTTGAGCTTGAATAATTACACTGGTCTTGATTTGCTTGCCCCTTACAGAGGGTATGACTTCAAATACTGTTGATTAGAGAAGAGAAATCCATGTTGATGATGTCAACTAGTTTGGAATTATAGCTATGTTGTTAAATATTTGTTTCATTTTGTGTGTATTGGCGTTACTGATGTTGCACTTGATAATATGTTGTTGACAACTGTATGTTGACGCATATTGGGATATTGCTTCTTTCAGCTTTTTATTTCCTTTCACTCTATGGTGAGTGAAAATGTAATTAGTAAATGTTTCAGCTAGCTGAGTGACTATATAAAATTTTTGTCTTGCATGTGGAAAGTTTGGGCTTCTATTTGAACTACAAATTCGCAAATATTTTCATAGCCACTGAAAACTTCTATCTTTAAGAAAATGGCTTCTATGTGGAATAGAGGAGAGCTCTCCTAGCAGGCTCCGTGCAGACTGTAGGCGATGTGAAGAGAGGGGGAGTAACTATGAACAGGAAGAAAAAAGAAAGGAGAATGAGAGTGCAAGAAAATAATGCACTTAAGTGTTTAGGTGGTTAGGAGATGTCCTCCTATGTCCATGGCCAAGCCAGTTCCAATCTACTAAGATTACAAAGTGTTGGTAGAAGAAAGTAGAAGTCTCACAAGTCCAAAAAAATTCTAAAAAGATCCATCCCAGAAGCTAATTTTTGGTATTTATAGCTACAGTAGGAGAATTGAGGGAGAGCTCATTCTTCGATTTGGGTCACACAGTATGAGCCAGACTTCCTGGCAGTGGATCATGCCACATGGAGCCTTGATGTCGATGTTTGACGAGGTGGCTAGCATGGTAGCCTAATGTGATCGGGGGCTGGCTGGTCGGAGTAGTGGAGAAGGTGAGGTCATTATCCTGCATGGTCAGCTACAGTCCATGTGGTCCTTTCCTTAGGGAAGGCAGGGCCGGTGTGGCGCCATTGCAGCCTACTATTTGCTTAGGATAGATTGGGGTAGGAGAGGTTTAGGTAGGCGTCGTGGAATGGTTGGGACTGAAGTGGTGGCCATACTGCCTTGGAAGCATGTGGTTGGGACCCATCAGTACAGTGGGAGAGTCGAATACAGAGCATAATCCAAAATCGCGTAGCTCTTCCTTTGGTTGAGGGAGCTGGTATGGTGAGAATGTGGGACGGACCATGACAAATTTGGACCGTGGAGGTTGGTTCGTCAACCGGGTTTGTTCTGGCTTGGTCTTGTAATTATTGGAGTGGCTTCTGTTGGTGCTACGTGGATGACTAAGATGTTTTTGAGTTTCCCAAACATAGTTGTAATAGTATACTAGAAAGGATCCACACTCTTTTAATGTCGACCTAATTTTGACATGCACATCTCTAATAAACTGCTTGCAACCTATCCGCATATATACCTTGATTTGTTTCTGCCAAAGTCAACCTTATTGCCTGGAATTTGGGTTCCCCACGTCTCGATTACTTTTGTTGATGTCTATTTTTAGTTTGTCCTTTATGGTTTGTCCCATAAACACTACAATGTTTAGCATGATATGTATAAAGAACTAGATTGATGTCCATGAAAATGTATGCTATACATGCATGCAATTTTAAAAGTTTGAACTTAGTCTGCCATAATTCACATGTATGCATGGTGAACAACATGCACATAGTTTCCCCTCAAGAACTATACAATCTAATCTGTTTGTGCATACATACACATGGAGACAATTTTCATGCTTACCAACACAGTTCCTACACATACTTCAACGTACACATATTACATTTGAATGTGCATTTATTGTATTTTTTTATTTATTCTATTTTTATGTACAAGTTCATTACGTTGATAATTGATATATAACATATTCACCTCCATAAATGATTAACAACCTGGTCTAGTAGTTACATTTTGTTTTTTTTTTCTTTTTTCTTTTTTTCATCTAGATATTTTGTTTGGAGTCATGATGTATGTGTCTACTTATTATATTCATTATGTTGATAATTGATATATAACATGTTCACCTACATAAATAATTAACAACCTGGTCTAGCAATCACATTTTGTTTTTTTTTTCTTTTGTTATTTCCCTCTAGATTTTTTGTTTACTCATGATGTATGTGTCTACTTGTTATGTAATTGCTAAGCAGGTAAAATGGTCCGGTGTTAGAACGCAGCATATGACGACTCCATTTGTTGATGAAATGTATGACTTACTGAGAGATACTCTGAAAGAGTATGAAGTTATCATCTGCAGGTGGCCAGAATACACTTCAATTCTCGAGAATGTATGTGAGATTCAAAATAAGGGTTTTGTAATAAATGTTTTCATCTTGTTAGGTTAATTCTTTTTTTTGATATTTTTTTGATATTAAGTTAATTCTTAATAGCTTTAAATTCATCAATTACTAATCTGTTCTCCTTTTTGCCCTTAAACAATTAAAAGGCCATCGTAGATGTTGAGAAAGCAGTTCTAGAGGCTTTAGACAGGCAGTACGCTGATGTCTTGACTCCTTTAAAAGATGCTCTCACACCTAAGAAGTTTGGTCTCAAGTATGTACAGAAATTGGCCAAGCGGAGTAACATATCCCCTTACACTGTTCCAGAAGAGGTGCGTTTTCTTGCTCTAGTTTATGAAGTTATATATGTGCATGTATATTTGTTACCTGTTGCGTTTAAGGCTCTTTCTCCTCCGATCAGCTTGGAGTCCTGTTGAACAGTATGAAGAGGCTGCTTGATGTTTTGCGTCCCAAGATGGAGCTGCAGTTTAAATCCTGGGTATCTTACATGCCTGACGGAGGGAATACTTCTGTTGGTGAGCACCTTAGTGAAGTAACAGTGACACTTAGGGCAAAGTTCAGAAACTACACGCAGGCAGTTGTAGAAAAGCTTGTGGAGAATGTAAGTGAATTGATGAAATTTATTCGCCATGTTTGAAAGAAAGCTGTTACAGAGATGTTTCATCTTAAATGCCATTAGTAAACCTTTAAAATATTTTTAAGTTTGGTTATGAACTTGTGCTTTCAGTTTGATGCAATGACATATTTAGGGGCAGTGGAATATAATCTTTTGTTCTTGTGCTGTTAGATTATGTTTTTGTAGGTTTCATTTGTGAGTATTTCTTGGAATTAGAAGCTAATTATTGATAATCACCTATACATCTTTCATGAAATTACTCTTGGGAGTCTAGATACAGTCACTTGGTTGTCTATATATTGAAATTAGGATAATATCTTCTTTATGTGCACTTGTGGTAATAGTTATGGTCTTTCATGCTATTATTTTTGGGAAGGGTCATGCTTGATGACTTGTTAGTGATAAGCTAATCTGATATAATTTCTGAACATGTATTTTACAGACTCGTGCACAAAGTGTGACAAAACTGAAGAAGATAATCCAGGATTCAAAGGACATCATGGTTGAATCTGATATCAGAAATAGGATGCAGCCACTGAAGGACCAACTTATTGGGATTATAAATCACCTTCATACTATGTTTGAGGTGCATGTGTTTGTATCGCTATGTCGATGCCTCTGGGATAGGATGGGCCAGGTATGTCACATTGTTTCACTAAATGTTGACATTTCTTACTTTTAACAAGTAATAATCAAATTTAATTGGCATATTTTGCAGGATGTCCTAAATTTTTTGGAAGATAGGAAGGAGAACAGATCTTGGTACAAAAGTGCTAGAATCACTGTTGCTGTGAGTAAAATCATTTATTTATACTATAATGTCATGAATGTTCTTCTATTTGTCTCAGTCCTGTTCATTACAATATCATTACTAAAGTAGCCTTTAAGAGTACTGGATTATAGCAGATCCATATGGCATTGCTTTTATACAGTATCAAATAGAAATCTATTTGGTTTCTAATTGGATTCTGAGGAAAAGAAGACATTTAGATCAACAATTCTAGAATTGTTCTTTCTCAGGGAAAGAACTGTCCAACATCATCTCACAAGTATGAACAACAGTAAATCCATGATGCATAGTATGTTTATAAACTTACGTGTACAATATCCCAGATGTCTCACATTTCATGAACAACATTAGCTATTTTTCTCAGTAAAGTTTATTATACGCCATTGAGCTGTGATAGGTTTTTGTGGTCCTTGATTTGGTTTCTTGTTTGACGTTTTAAGGAGTATACATAATGGATACGACAACACAATTACAAAACTTTGAAGTTCTATCCCATACTAGTTAGGGTAGCTACATGGATTCTCCTACATCATGCTACTTGTAGAAGGCTTTTTGCTAGTGTTTTTTTTTAGATAAAGATTCTTTGCAAGTGTTTGTGAGTTAATGTTATCTTAAAGGCCATATCCCTAAGTCTTTTTACTCTTGCTAGCTACCAAGAGCTGAATCTGGCCTCTTTTCCTATGCTTTCTCGAATGTTCTTCTTGGCTTGGACCTTGCCTTTCCTCGCACATACCTTTATTGAATCTCTCATTCATTCCCATCTTAGACAGATGGTTGAATTGTCTTTCTTGTTTTAAGCTTGATATTTGATTACCTTCTATGAATCTAATCCCCTTTTAGCTAGCCTTAATGGGCATGAAAGTTCAACGATCCAAAGATTAGTTCTCGAGAAAAAAGCTCGTTCATTTGTTTTGCCTCTATATTCGAATGAAATTCAAGCCCTACTCTTGCATACTCCATAATAAACTTAATGGCCTATATGTATGTCAGGGTTGGCTTGTATGTTAGCCAAATCTCAAGGCCACTCTCATCTCTAGGACAAAGATACTTTCTTCTCTGTTTTGACTCCTTTTTTATTTATGTGAGTATGAACACATTTTAAAAGTAACTTTCCAGATTCCAATGCTCTGAAATAGAGACCCCTCAATGATATTTCCATCCTTGTATTTTCCTGCAACTTGGCCCCCCAATCAAGGGTCTCTATTGGAGTTTTAATGTAGTTCACTAAAGTTTAGTCATTCATTTATCTACACTAATCTTATGAATATTACCACTTAAGTTTTCAACACAATCCTTACGTAAAGATATACCCTATAGCAAGAAAGTTTTTTTGTTTGATAGAATACTAAGAAAGATTATTCATTAATAATATGGACGTGAACCTAGGCACTTCTCACAAGTGCTTTTTGTTGGTATTTCTCAAGGGAATAGACTTGCTATACCTTTAATTAGCCTCATACAGCTCGCTCGAGTAAGATAAATATGAATTGATTAATTTGGGACCATTTGAAATTAAATTTACCATGGTGCAGGTTTTGGATGACACGTTCGCCTCCCAGATGCAACAGCTACTTGGTAATGCACTGCAGCCAAAGGACCTTGAGCCTCCGCGGTCAATAATGGAAGTACGTTCAGTTCTCTGCAAGGATGTTCCCAGTTACAAGGATTCCAATTCCAGCTTCTACTACTAGAATTCTTCTATACATAAATACGACACCAAATGCCTCGCAATTCGGCATCTATGTCAGAGATATGATGACTTCAAAGCCCCCTTGATCATTGTTCATCAGAGATCACACGTGCTTATCGTTGTACATCTTTTTGCTGTCAATGATTTGTACAGAAGGAACAATTTTTGTAGGCTTAGCGAAAGGTTGCAGTACTGCTGTGAAAAAAGGGCACTGAGAATGGGCCAACTCTTGAAGATGCTTCTTCTATATGCCAAGTTTTTGATGGAGTTTGATTACCATACATTTTTTCCCAAGTGAAGGTTAAAAAGTTTGTATGTTCCTGGCTCTGCGTTATATACAGTATCGACTCTCTCCTAAGTTGAATATTCATGAAAATATATTGTAATAATGTGTACAATTATAGTTTAGATTGGTGCTAGAATTCCTTTGTTCGAGTACTTTGTGCACTCCTATGTTAGATGTCTAAAATGTTTTTTTCCCTATTTTTGGTGTTTATTTCATCTCTTCCATTTATTCGATCACTAGTTTAAAGAGTACATCATTCTAAGGCATCCATCAGTTTCCTCTGTCCATTTTAGGAGAAATTCTTTCATTTGGACGAAGCGAAGCGCAAGCACCCTTCAAAAGCAGATAGGAGTGCGCTACGTCATTGAGTGAATCCCGCTTTATCCACGCGGTGCGTTGTTATTTGCATTCGGACAATGCTACGAAATTTTCCACTTTTAGATGAATGACGGTGAAATCCTTGAAGGATGTTCTGTTTTCTTGTTTCCTTTTTGTGAAAGTTGATCACTAAGTCAAATTTTCATTGATGTATGACATCAAGTTCAAGAGCAGTAATTGTAATTCCCTTTTAAGAATGTAAAAATTTGAGTGAGAGGGATGTCTCTCTTCTCATAAGACATCAGAGATTAAATTAGCAATTAAATTAAGATATTTTTACGCACATGCATACGAATTTTGGTTTATTTTATTTTACACATTTTCACTAAAAATAATTATCAAATAGTATAATTTTTATGAAAAAAATATGTAATATAATTTATCAAAAATTTTGTAATATGCATATAAATTTTTATATATAATATTTCTTTTCAGGGAAATTTACATTTATAGCTTTCCAAAAGAAATTTAAAAATTTTTAAAGAATTTTTTTTAGAAACGACACTGCTTAAATCAAATATTTACATGTGACATCTCTTAAATCTAATATTTATAAATGATATTTTTTATTTTAAATGTGAATTTATAAATAGTATTCTCACTCTAACCTATTTTGAATGTGAGTTTACAAGCAGCGTTCTCATTCTAATTTTTGTTCAGGGGTGTCATTTGTAAATATTAGACTTAGGGGTGCTACCTGTAAAAAAAAAATTCTTTGAAGGTATAAATTCTCATTTTTTAAGTATAGGGTGTTAGTTAATCACAATAAGAGAATAATCCAAATAATTTGTTACTCTATAGCTTGAATTAAGCAAGAGTTTCATCAATTTCCTTTTTGCTTGGATCTGAAAAGTTTGTGTTTCTCTTATTTCATTGGAAACCATATAAAAATAAAGGTAAATATCATATACATCTTTGAGATTAACGGTTAATATTAAATGAATCTAAATTTTTCCAGAAAGTATCATCTGAGTTTTTGAGGTTGAGAGATAATATCAAATAGTTTCTTCCGTCACAAAGCATCATCAAATATAAATAAAAAACAATTTTGCAACTCATTTTCCCCCATCTCTCCCTACATTAGAGATATTTTTGTAATTTTAATTACAAAAATATTTAAAACTCATTCCTTTAGTTAAGCTTAGGGATTAATTTGAAAATTTAATGAATCTCACAAACCCAGATGTTATATTTTTAAAATCTTGAACATATTTGATATTATACTCTGATTTCAAGGACTTACATAATATTTATCCTAAAAATAAAAATATTACATAGTCCCACAATCTAGTCACCAAGGACTCACTTGGTTTGGGGTAAACTTAATGTGCTTTTAAAGATACTCAAAAGTATTTGCTCCTACTTCTCTCATCGTAGACCCTATTAACCCTACTCACCCTTACTCTAACCTCCTTTTTGTGATAAAACTTTTGAAATATTGGCTGCTCACTCTTATCCCGACTTAAGTTATCAAATAGCAAAATAATATCTTTAAGGTTATTACAGGTTAGCATTCAAACACAATTCTAGGTTACATTTTCTACCCCAATTGGGATAACTTACTAATAGAGTTGGTGCAACCCAAGTTAATTAATTTTTATCCCAAGCTAAAACAATCCCCAAAAGTTTATGACTTTAAACATTAATTTTAAAAATTGGTTAAGCGCATTATTTAACGTACAATGCATTTAACTAATTATTGTGCAAATATGCTACAATTTTTGAGGACTAAATTATGTAGCGACATAACAATTTAGGCACAATATCAGTTACAACGTTAGACAGACACAAACATCAATATAGTGATTTGTTTTTAAGTGTGATTCATATCTACTTGCATTGATTTGAAACAAGTAAAACATCAAATTTATGTGGATTTCTAAACTTATTTCCTTGGGTTTAGAAATTACTAAAGATAATAGAAATTGAAAATGAAATTTTCGGTGCAAATTTTGGACATTTTTTAATCAAAAATGTAAAATTTGTGTTCAGTTAATTCTATGATTGAATGACTTTCGGACTAGATTAAATCCTTTTAGCTATGGGCGTTATTATAATTTAGGGATAGTTACCTACATGCCACACAATTTAGTTTTATTTATGTCTTACCCATCCATTTTTAGTTAATTACGCTATGCACACTCAAAACATTATAAAATCTTACATACACACATTTTAACTTATTTCTATTATAATAAGTAATCATAATTTTTCAATAATCTAACTATAATTAAATTACAAAAAATCTGAGCCGTTCATCATATTATTTTAAGAATATTTAAATATATTTTGAGTGAAAATCCTAAAATCTTAATGTTTAGGTGACGACAAAGAAAGAAGACATCCGCGACGTGAATTGATTTTAGGACAAATCAGCGCTTTAGTGTGGTATTGAGAAAGAGAAAAATATATATCATTAAGAGTAAAAATATAATTTTAATGATTTACTAACAGAATTTTTTTTTTCAAATAGATTTTGATTAAGTTTTAACTCAAATGTGTATATGTAAGATTTTATAATATTTTGAGTGTACATAATATAATTAATTAAGAATGAATAAGTAAAGCATAAATAAAACTAAATTATATGGTAGGTAATTATTTCTATAATTTAATATATATATATCAATAAACCGGTATAATTGCGCAAAAAAAGCTTTCTTATAAGTTTTTATGCGACCCTCCTCATGTTTAAACTTATGCGATCACTAAAAACGGTGTGCTATATAGCACACGAAATTTAGAGAGTTTCACCCTGATGCCCGCATTAAAACCTGGATGGAAATTTTTATGCGGTTATGTGCTGCGAAGCGTTATACTTGCCGACCATCTGCGCAAATTTGTAACAAATATATATATATATATATATATA
>JAEMOT010003317.1:9670-20315 GCA_019297695.1 Apostasia ramifera | reverse complement strand
ATATATATATATATATATTAATGTTATACTCTTGGTTATTTTTTTAAATAGATATCACAAAGACTAGCTGTTTTTTTTTCATTCATAGAAGGAATTAATTATGTTACGTTACGTTTTAAAATTTACAGAAAATAAATTTTAATTTAATTAGTGAAAATTGAGAAATACAACAAAAATCTAAATAACTATTCTGTCACTTTAGATAGAATTAAGTATTAAAAAATGTTAATTATTCATTTGAATTTTGCAAAATATTAAATTCATCAATTTATTAAGAATAAATCAATATCAAAATGTCTAGTGTAAGTACACCATTTATTTAGGTAATATTATTTTGATTTAATTGCATACTTTTTCAGTTTTTAAGCTCAAACTCAGTACGATAATGTTTGTAATTAGGAGATATTTGATTGTTATTTTAATACTGTGTGTAATGTTATTCAAAAATTTATTATTTTATTTGATAATATATTTAAATAATATTATAAAAAATATTAAATTATTATTTTAAATTAGCATCTAAATGCCATCAAAAATTAAATAATATTTACATAATATGATAACATTAAGAAAGATATTAAACTAAATACCCTCGTAATTTTTTTATTTATTCCTTAACATTACAATTTCTTCCGCCCTAATAATTTACTAAAATTATGATGATGTTTAAATTTGAAGCCCCTCATTATTCTGATAGGCTGCATCCTACACCAGGTGTATTAGTACTTACATATAAATAAAGAGAAATATATTTAATTATTTAAAATTAAACTAAGATTTTTATTTTTCCATGCTAATTACGTAAATGCATTTCTCATTATTTTGTGTTAGTACTTAAATATGAATAAGGAGAAATACATTTGATTATTTAAAATTGAACTACATTAATTATTTATTTTTACTTAACAGGTTATTTTTAAAAAAGATAAAAACAACTTTTAATATAATATTTTTTTCAAAATTTATAAAAAAATTAAAATAAAATTACTTATATTTTAGAAAGTGAGTAGATGTGAAATAAAATTAATTTAATATAAAAATTATGTAAAATTTAAAATATTATTAATTTAATATAAAAATTATGTATAATATGAGCTATAAAGTTAAAATTAATTTAAATTAAATCTAAGAAAACAAACTTACCCATTGCAAATATGATCTTTTTAAAAAATATAAGTATAAATTGCATCAAAATTTTTAATATTTTAAATTTTCTGCTTGCCAGCCCCATAAATATTAAATTATAATATTTCAGTCCTGAGATCTTAAGATTTTTACTGGTTAATTCATAAATTTTAAACCAAAACATTTAAATCAGTTTAGCAATTTATTGTCATTCAATTTCTTTATATTTCAATATTTTATATTCATTATTTAAGTTGAATATAATATTATAAGTGATAAAATCATAAAGGAGCTTACTTGCTACTGTGTAAAATCTGTGAATCTTTTTAAGGGCCGGTTTGATTCACCGTTTCAAGCGATTTTAAGCGGTACGAAGTAAATTTAATAAAATTAATTAGCCAAACAATTCTGATTCATCCCATAAATTTGAATCCGTTTTAAAAGCGTGAAACGACTTTGAAGCCACGAAGCTGAAACCATTGAAACGGTAGCTTCAGACTCGCGATCACTTCTTCTTTTTTATCAGATTTTCAGAAAAACATATCTAAAAATAAATTTGGTATTTTTCTCAAGGCTAAAATTAAAGGATAATTAAATCTGATAAATTAAAAATTCAAAAAATAATAATAAATAATCTTTTGACTCATAATCATATCCCTTAAATATCTAAAATTTTGATATATATTCACGTTAAAAATTTTAAATTAATAAATATTCAAATAAATTATGAAATTTTAAATAAATATTTTTTATTTACTTTTATTACAAATTTTATATATTTTATTATTTTTGAGATTTTATTGTGAGATGAAGTGGTTTTTAAATTAATATTCATTTAAATAAAAAAAAATTAAAATAGATTCAAAATTAATTTTAAGTTACTTTTCATCTAAACAGAATTTAAGTTTGAAATTGCTTCAGTTATCTGAAGCCGCTTCAAACTTTGAATCTGATTCTATTTATTTTGAATCTGAATCTACTGTCAAACGGGCCTAATTAAGATTTCAAGAACACGAGTGCTATGAATCCGTGGAGGAGTGAACAAAAAACTTTAAATTCAATTTACCCAAAATTTAAAATAAACCGATTATAAAATTTGTTAAAATTTTTGAAACTGGAGATTAAAAAAACAGTTTCGAAACAAGTAAAACCTAAATCGAGCAGGATAGTAACCGGCACTAAAGGGGAGCTATCGCCACGGAGGCGGCGGCGGCGGCGGCGGAGGAGGATGGACGGAGGCAGAGAACAATGCGAAACTCGCTGGGATCTCTCAAGAGTAATTAAGTGAATCAAAAGAAACAAGATGCGAGGAAGACGAGAGCAGCCGGCCTATTTGGATACCAAGACTCGATCAGATTCGCAGCAGAGAATCCTACGAGCCCTACAACAGAAGATCGAGAAGGCGATGGAGAAGCAGAGAGAAATCTCACCTTCACGAAGCACGAAGCTGTGTCCTCTCGCGCGCAGCGGCGAAGAAGATCATTGCTGAGATCGGCGCGAGCGGGGTCCCGAACATCCAAATTTCCCGACTGATTTCTAATTTTCTACCGTCTCTTTCCCTCTCATCACATCAGCCGAGGCACGTGCTCATCACGTGATCAGGAAGAGGATTTCTGTTGGCCGGGCCGGGCCGGGCCGGGCCGGGCCATCGGGCCTTGCCATCGGACCTTGTAGTTATTAAATTGTTCCTGTTAATTTGTTTGAACATGCACAAAATTTTATGTAGGATAATATTTACCAATTTTTCAGGAGTCATACAAGAGATGACACGTGGCAACAGAACAACAATGCATAGGAGAATGCTATCATTGTAGATCTCTTATCCTCGATGATGATCGACCCTTGGATTTCTATGCACTTTTGGCCCTTCACTTGGATATCTATAGATAACATTTTATTGTCCCCACTCATAACTCACAAATATCTTCCCTCCACTGCCTCAAGAAGGATTATTATATTTTCTTCTTATGCATTTTTATTTGTCTTCTTCCTCTCTTTCTACGATCTTCTTCGTTTTCTTTATAATATCTAGGGTTTTTTCATCACCTTTCTCGTATATATCAAGGAGAGTAGATGTATCACGCTCAGCACCTTCCTTATTGTTTGTATTGCCACCCGCATAACTACATTAGAATTGTGAGATATTAATTACATACATATCTATATATTAATATATTGGAGAGCATTATTCCTTTGATTTACATTAATTCCTGTACTGCAGGTTCAGCACTTGATAGAGAGGTGCCTTCTGCTTCACATGAATATGGATCAGTGCGCTAGGGCTCTCTCACTCCATGCCAGCATCGACCCGCTAGTCACCCTCACAGGTTATGTTAAATATTAACCCATCATCTCTCTCTCTCTCTCTCTCTCTCTCTCTCTCTCTCTCTCTCTCTCTCTGTCTCTCTGTCTCATTAATGCTACAATGCTATTAATGAATATGCAGTATGGAAGGAGCTGATGAGAGAGAACAGAGGTTTCTTCCAAGCTTACTTTCAAGACCTTCCATCAAGACCTCAACCCTGTGAGCCTCCAGCAGGCCTTTAATTTTTTGAAATGCCTCGGATGACACGAAGTTTCATACAATAATATTTGAATGTGGTTTGCAGACAAACCAGTAATACTGCAGAAGGCATCCAGAATCAGCAGAAGGTATCACCACACAGCTGGATCAACTGATCTGCAGTACAGAAGAACAGGAAGATCAATATTTAGTTCACTTACGAACGCAGATTATAGAAGATAATTAGCATATAATTAAGCAAATTAAGGTCAGGAGTTTAGCAAATGAGATGATACCACCTCTTTTTCAGATTTATGACTAGTTAATTATTATTATTCAATTTGGTTTTCTGTAACTTAATTAAACGAATGAACTATTATAAATGTATATTATACCTGAATTTTTAACATTTTTTCTAAAGTCATTCGGCAGTGATGCTCTAAGATATCAATATTATCAAATGTCTATATTAATTTTAAATTATTATTAATTTAATTTAATACTATTATATTAAAAAATAACAATTAAAAAAAAATTTATCTTTATCTCCTTTTATTATAATGAAAATGACATCAAATTATTTGCCATCTAAATTATGCCATTTTTAAATAATAATACTATAAATTTTTATAATATTTTTTAAACATATTATCAAATAAATAATTAATTTTTTTGAAAAAAAAAACTTAATTTTTTTTGCAGGTGTTATGCATTAAGTGATTAAACTGTTGAAAAGTTTCAAATCTCTAATGGCCAAAATTTTATATTTATTTTTAAAAATTATTTTATATCTTATCATACACAAATTTCAACATTAAATAATTATTTTATTTCATATTCAACACAATTTTTAATATAACCAACTCACTTTATTTCACATCATACATATTTTTTTAAAAAATTTTATAAAAATTTTTCAAATCATATTTTTTTCCTCCAACCAAACAAAGGCTAAACTGAGCAAGCCAAGCCTTTTAAGATGAGCCACAGAAGAGAGAAATTACTCACATAAGGATCAAAAAGTTGACGCGAAGTCATGTAGCAGACCGAACAAAGCCTTTGAATCAACATCAACATACGCCTGTTAAACACTACAAGGAAACAAACCGCAAACATTTTTTCGATTTCAATCATATGTACTTGTACCGTTACAGGATGAACAGCATTTACATGAATACTTGAAAAAGTACGATATCAGCCAAAAGCTAAGGTTGCATTCTGTAAAGATCTTACTGCAACACAACACTGCGATTGCTCGTTGAGTTCACCTGATGAAGAAAAAAAACAGAACTATGAAGAAATTTATCATAGGGTAACCTGAATTAAGCTATTATTTCACCTATATGATCTATAAAATTGGAAATCTTTTACCATGACCTCTATATTCATTACTAATGCTCACTTGGATCCCTCTGTTGTATTTTTTGAAGACAAATTCCCTTCACTCTCTCGCTGCTCACTTGGATCCCTCTGTTGTATTTTTTGAAGACAAATTCCCTTCACTCTCTCGCTGCTCTCTTCCTCCTCAATAGTCTGCATGCCACAGGTGCAGAGTCCACGCCATTGGCCACCCAGCCTTTGTGCAAAGGCAAGATGCTCGAATTGCACTTCAAGAGGGGAAAGGATGCGCTGGGGTGTTCAGGGGATGAAACCAAGCGGGAGAGAGAGGGATAGAGAGAGAAGCGTGGGAAGCTTCTAATGATGACCGTTGGTGGTAATACTGCTTAGACAATGATTTCGATCATCAGGAAAAGCACAATAGGAAAAATCGATAGCAGCATTCACAATAGGAAAAGCACAATAGGTATGAGTTTTGTTTAATTCAACTTAAACCAATTACTTGGGAGATTTGAGTGAAGACTTAAAGACAATTCAAAGAATCTCAGTAGAAATTAAAGGAGAACCATGAATCAAAGGACACACTTTTAGAAAGTGAGTAAAGGAACTGCACCAAGGGAGAAGGTTTAGTTGTGAATCTTCAAGTCACGAGCAATGACAAGGCACCCCGCACCAATCTCGTTCATGTCATCCCTCAAGCTCACTTCAACAGATTGATAAAAACCACGAGGAATCCAAGAGTGCCACAAAGCTCACCCAAGAGTTCATCGAATGACCAATGCAGTACATAATCTCGGGATTCCCAAAAAGACCACTAGAAAGCCTATCACAAGATTGAACAACTAAGTACGCACGCCTACCCCACGCCGCCACAAGATACAACTCTAGTCCCTAGGGAGAGATATGGTTTTACTTGTGCCCATATAAATAGGAAGGTTGTATATCTTGTAATAGACAATTGGTTGTATACTTCTCACCAAAGAGTAGTAAAATATATGAGAGCTAAAAGGGAGCCACTTTCTCAATTCTTCTTTGATCCTCTTCTTTTCTTTTTCTTCTCCATGGTCAATAATCCACCACTAGATGTAGCTACCACGGAGCTTCCAACCAAAGCCACACAAAAGCCCTCTCAATGTGCCAAAGGGAACCCTTCAGCTAGAGAAACGCTCACTGAGGATATGGATCAAGTCCATTTTAAATTACAAGTTCGAAGACCTTGGCATATGATAAAAACCAAGAGTATTTATCGAGGGATTGAAGAACTTCAAGCACTCATCGAACAATGGTGGATGATTTCAGTAAAGATGAAAACATTTGCCATGTGAAGAGAAAACAACAAAGTGAGAGACTTGGCTATGAGCATAGACCTTCTTTAGAAGATAAATGGAAACAATGATGGAGATGTTCCAGTGTTTCCAGTTAGAGAGTGCAACGCCGATAAACCAAGAGGTAAGCGCTTGAATGGACAAGAGGGAAGGAACTCGTTGGACCATCCAATTCCATGGAAACTCAGGAGTTCTCACGACTGTACACACTAACATAGCCATCAGGTGGAAGATCGACAACCGTTTAGAGTAGAAGCGAAGGTTAATCCACCCCCTTTGAAGGGTCAATCAATACCGGGAAGGTCAATACTTCTCTAGACCATAATAAAGACCTACGTTTCTAGATATTACTATGATTCTTATGAGTTTCTTATGTCAAATTAAAGATGATACATTAAGCATTAACATGGTATATAGCAAATATCCAAACGCACATAGAAATTTATGAGCTCCTACAAGAGTTCTATTTCATCATGTGCATGGACAAAGGGTGGAGAAGCGGCATGGACTACATCAAAGGCAGTCCAAAATTACACTATCAAGTTTAGAAACAATGCACAAAATCACTTGTACATCAAGGCTCAAGCACACAAAGAGAGTTAACAAGATAATGGACGTGCTATCCATGCAAAGTTGTCCTTGAATAGTGAAAGTATTATACTCTTCTACATGAAGTTGATCTCGATTTGAAAGCTTGTGAAAGCTTGTTGCACAAGTTAACACTGTTGTGTGTTCCAATCGAGGACTGGTCCTATAAGGTCTGGTCTCAAAAGAAGATAGATATTTTAGTGTCAACAAGACCATCCAAAATCTACAACGCCACATGTATTCACCAGGACCTGGAGGTGATGTTGGGAGGTTTATATAGGGTTGCACTCTATCTTGAATCTCAAAATCAGTTAATAGGATGCAGGGAATCCACACCTAACTTCCAGTCCCAACAAAACTATGGGAAAGCATATCCACAATGCGATCGATACACAACTATAACTTCGTCATTGTGGATAGATTACTAAAGATAACCTAGCTCATCCAATGCAGGTCTAAAATCAATGACGAGGAGGCCACATGACTGTTCTTTCAGCATGTATGGGTACACTTATGGTTTACCATCATCGATCATCTCCGATAAAGATGCCAAATTCCTTGACAACTTTTGGAAGACGTACTGACAATGATGGACACAACTTTGAAATAAAGCACAGTTTTTCTTCTCTTGGCAGCAAGCCACTCTGCAATCCCTTCTTTAGGACACATCACATCATTCCTACTAACATGAGTTGGAAGACAGTGATGGCAACCAATAGCTTAAGTGGTGGGTTGGCAGCAACAACACCTGTGACTACTGTGGGGAGGAGAAAGGAAGAGAGACTATAAAAGTGAATTTATTTAGTTAAAGAGGACTGAAAAAGGAAAATATCAAATAACAAGAATTAGCAAAAATCATAAAAAGGACCTACATGTAACAATTTTTGAGTGAGGACCTCTATGATCATTTTTTTAACAGGAAAATCCGAAAAAACCATAGTAAAATATTTTTGATTTTGTAGACCTGCATTAAAAAGAGTGCCTATGTTAGGCGATAGATATAGTTTACCCGATATGAAAACCACAAAGTGGTTACCCTTTTCCAAGAAGACTTCACAATAGCACTTGTAATGCATGCAATGCTCTCCAAACTGAATGAACAGTAAGGTTTAATACTTGTTATCATTCCTAGAATTAAAGCATTGATCGTTCAAGACACCATAGGAAGAGCATTCAACAAAGTAGCAACGATAGAAAATGCTGAAAAGTTTTCTTGATCCCAGCCAACAACCAGGCTTTTACTTTTAACTGCATTCAAATCTTTACATATAAAACGTAGGAAAAAGCAGAAGAAAAATAGACTATCAAATGTAAGATGGACTGCACACTTCACTTGAAGGTAAAGACTGTGCAAAGCAAACTTCTCTTTTACATGCTGCATTTCGCAAGCTCAAATTTTCTTAAGACACTTGAGGTTATCAAATCTTCTATAAGCATCAAAATTAGAAACCATCGTTGGGAGAAACAGACACAACATGCAGTAAATAAGGTAAACAATTTAATACCTACCGCATCAACAATCAAAATGAACCCAAAAATGATAAGTGGAAGATCGCAACATCTAAACTAAAGCAAGAAGATTCGGGCAGCAATTGAGATAAAAAATACCGGAGAAAGTAAAAAAAGGACTGCTCATCCTTAGTCAACAGCACATATTTAGATATTCGGGAATCAGGAATACCAGTCGGCCTCTGCTACAGCATATTCCCATGCAACAAGCATATCATACAAAATAGTTTCCCCTGAGCCATCTAACACTGGAACAGTCGAGCTAACACCCAAGCTAAAGAACCTGAATTTGGATCTCTTCCTCTCTCAGAAAAGGAAGATTATGCAGATTACCCAGGACATCCTCAGTAGCATCCAAATCTATATCTAAGTTAGCAATGCCCGGTCCCTGGGATGCATCACCTAAAGAGCCTCCCTCACCCTGTTCCTCCAGTTCATCATTCTCGGAATCAGTTTCTCCGAAAAGAGCACTCTTTCTCGCATAATTACCGACACTCTTTTTGACTACTGCCTTCCTCTGCATCTTTGAATTTCTTTCATTAGGCTCCATCATGAAACCCTTCCTCCCTCTGATCTTTGAGGCAGCAACGGCATTAGGGTTAGCGACAGCAACATTCACTGGCACAGCGTTCAGAGGCTTTACGGGTTGTCCTATTGGTTGGTTCCCCCACCAGGAACTCGTAGGATTGAAGGCCTTCCACCCACTTCCTAACTCCGGCACAGCAGCAGCCCCGGGATTCTGAAAGCTGCCAGAGAAAGACGGCCCACCGGGAAACCCTAGAGGGAAGAACCCCCAGGAGCAGTAATACATGTCACTCCCAGGCACGATGGGCGGCGGCGCCACCATCTCGCAAGCTTGGAAGGGCAGCATGCAGGTCTTACATCGAAGAGTGAGGTTAAGATACGCGCGGTCGTACTCAAACACATGACAGCAGCCGCGGCAAGAAGTCCAGAAGGTCGGATCTAGCCGAAGACTAGCAGCGCCAGTGGGGGTTTTCGATCTTAGGTGGGAGTTGGAGAACTGAACCTGAGAGTCAAACATGGATTTCTTGGCGGGGTCAGAAAGGACGAGAAAGGCATCCCCTACAAAACGCAAGGCTGAGTCGGCACCGGGGAACAGGTTCCGTTCCGGGCTCAAGAGGAGAGCAAAGCGGCGGTAGCTGCGCTTGATGGCTAAGGAATCATCGGCGTGGCCGGCAGGTGAAGAGGAGGGATGGGGGAGCTGAAGTATGGAGTACCAGTCATGCTGATTGTTGATGCGACGTTGAGAAGCAAGGAGAACATCTACAACGGCAAGGATCTGGTCGACGCCTTCGAGAAGAGGGTCAGATTCGAGAGCACGCTCCGCAAACCTCTTGCTGCCCACGAGATCCTGCGCGTCGAGCAGCTTTTCAGCGATCTCAAGCAGCCGTTGAGCCTCCAGCCGGCCGCCGCCGGGATCCATCCTTCTCTCCCAGGGGTAATTGGGGGGAATTGGAAAGGAAAGGGCTCAGTGCTGCTAGTGCATGAGGGAGGAATGAATTTCCGAAAATGAGGAAGTAGATTATGAAAAGTTACTTCCGTACGCAAGCATATGTTGGTAGACCAGTAAGGGTATTTTCGTCCTGTAATTGCTGGACAGGGACATCTGTGCGCGCCTTGGAGTGAAAGACATCGAAAAAGAAATGACCCAAAAGTTGACCCAATCCAGAACCAAGCGTGCGATATTTGACCGAAAATCCGACGTGGCGAGGAGTGAAAATTTCTGCTCTTGTACTATTTTGGTTATATTAAAATCAAAATAATTTATTTATTAGAAAATTTAAAAATAATAATAAATTAAATTATGTAAAATATCATTTTATATAATTTTAAATATAAAAATTAACTTTATACTATATTTGATAATATTTTTACCATTAATTAACTTTATTTTATATTTTATATAATTTTTAATATAATTAATTAATTTTATTTTTCATTATCTTAAAACAAGTATATAATTTTATCTCTTTATTAATTTAAGGGTAAATAGCATCTGGGTCCTTAGTTTACTCGTATGGGCAAATAAGTCCCTCGAATATTAAAATGTAGCAAACTAGTCCCTCTAGTTTGATGAAATATACATATAGGTCCTTGGGTCGTAACAGACGTTAGGAATCACCCTCTCTCTCTCCTCTCCGCATCTCACTCCTCCCGATCGTCGCGCACAGGCGACGCCGTCGGACCCAAGCGGCGTGTGCGACCCATCGGCGGCCGCGCTGCTGCCGGCGGGTCA